>JANAVB010025025.1:0-47845 GCA_029216955.1 Iris pallida
AAGCTTGCTTTAACTAAAACCCTTGTGACGATAGTCTGGCAGGTTTGACACACATAGAAATTCACGACTCAGTTGTTAGAAATCTTTTGCCTTAGAGTTGGTTACCCCGTCGATAACTCTTGTATACTGTGGACGAGTAGATCGTTCTATTTCATCGACCGTGTGCCTTTGTACACCCTCGTTTCTCATTTATTGAGGAATGATCATTGACTTGACTTACATCTACCATATTCGTTACGCCGTGCCTTATTCTCTATTAACAAGAGTCGAGGTACCGTATCTGGATTTTGGGAACCCTCTAACCTTATTATTCCTAAGACCCTGTCCTAGCTTCTAAGGTGGGTAGACCGTAAGCCTTCTAAAAATTTTAGGATATATCAGGATTACCGAGTGATTAGAATAACTTCCATTAGGATGATGATTAGTGCCCTTGGACTCCTACTTTTTATTAGAGCATTTTGTGTCCCTGGCCGTTTTTTTAATATTCGGAGCATGAGGCAAGTTGTTATCTTCCAACAAATTTTATATGCAAGATCTAGACGAATCCACCCTCATCTAGGTATATCATGTCCCACTCAAACCCGTCCCCTTGTACTTTATTTTTGTGGTACGACTTTCAGGTTAAAAGGACTAGCTATAACCCTTACCATAATGCCGGTACACTTTCCGACTTCCATTAGAGCCTCAACTTCGACTTAATTCCTTCGACCCAATATGGTTGTGATCTACTCGAAGCCCACTATGTACATGCCATTAGTGTGCCACCCAATTGAGGGTTCATGTGCTCCTTAAACACAAAGTCACTGAAGGCATATTTGAGCTTTAGGGACCTAGCTAACCAACCTGACTAGCAACTAGCTCAATCCCTTGGGTAGAAACCTATTCTAGGATACCCTAATCTAGTAGGAATAGTTTTATCATTGGGATCTTGTCTAGTCCATATAGATTGAAACCCAATGTTCATCCAACCAACAACTGATGTCCAAATAGAGAACCCAGTAAGACCACAATCTTGATTTCTCAAATTCCGTTCCATTATGGAACCTTGTTTGAATTAGAACTTCGAGAACGGAACTTCTGTATTGCACGGATTGCATGCCCCTCTAAGAAATAAGGATTCTTCGACGTAGCAAGTGGCTGAACTAGAGTAGCCCAATCTAGCAAATAAGTCAATGGTTCATAAACTCTCTTTCTATCTGTAACATTGGATACTCTCCACTGCTATTGAAACTTCACAGTTACTCCCGATTATTCTGCCTTATCTTCCTGTCCTCCCTACTTCGGAGCGACGAATAGTCATGCTTACTAGAGTTTATCAATATTTATTAGCTACTTGTGTAAGTTTGTTGATTGTTAAATTTTGGGTTGCTTAATAGATAGGAGAGGATTATAGATGCCATATGCAGTAGTATATGTTGGTAGAATTGTTAGCAACTAGTTAGAAGATTATAAGATTTTACTTTCGAGGGAGTAGTGTGACCAAAGGTGGGTAGAAGTCCTCAAGTATTCGGAGTTATAAAATGGCCAGGAGGAGTATATAAAATATTTTGAGGAATTAAATTGAGGAGGTTAAGGTTAAGCTAGACTTTCTTTTTGAATTTAAGAAATAGTTATGAATTAGAATTTCGAGGACGAAATTATTTTTAAGGTGGGTAGATTTGTAGCTCCCCTTCCCGAAAATTTTAAAAATTTTATTTATTTTTAATTAATTTAAATGGTGATTATTAGATTTTATAAATAATTTCTAGAAATTTGATATATGTAAATTATACGTATTATTAATATCTAATGGTGTTGTAGAATATTTGTAAGAGTTGGCAGGCCAAAGAAAGACTTGGTGTAATATGATGCATACATAATACATAGGTTTATTCATTTTGTTATCATAGTTATTATTATTATAAATGTTGTTATATTTTATTAAATAAAGGTAAGGGATATTATTGGTTAATTACTTCATTATCGAATAAGATTTCATACGTATGTGCATGCGTATATGAGGTGACTCGGTTCGAGATAGATAAATTTGCAAAACTATTTATGTAGTTATTTATATATAAAGTCTAAACATATTAGATAAATAGAAAAAGAAAACGAAATCTAAACAAACCCAATTAAAAACAAGCCAGGCCCAGAGAGGCCCAGCCTTAACTCTCCCACAACCTATCAATAATCCCCCACAATACAACCACCTCTCACATCCTCAACTATCACAGTTTCTAAGCTAGTCTATCTAGTTTTCCAACCACATGTACACTTGCTTTTAACATACTTCTTCAAAAAAAAAGCCAGGCCAACCAGCCCATAGGCCTGACCCCTGTATAAACACAGCAGTAGAAGACCTGTATAGGCCAAACTGAGAAGTGTCGCGACCAAACCCGCGAGTAATCGGGTGTATCTATATATAGAGATTGAGAGGGTGAGGAGTATTTCTCGAAACGCTAACCCGACGCCCATCCCCCTGACTGGACGGCCATCCTGACGGCCGTGCGCCACCGCCGTGCACCGCCGGCCGGCCGCGGATGGCCTCGCGCGCGTACAAGCGTGGAGAAAATAGGACAGTAGCAGTTACAGGTACATAAGTTTGCAACCGATTTTCTATTCACCTGTTCGATCGTTTTCGATCCCGTAAAATCCTACGTGAACCCAATATAACCCTCTTCCCAATCCATGTATTAGTTTACGATGAGGAGTAATATATTGGTCGAGAAATCGAAACCAACATCGCGAAAAACCTGTAAAAACAGAGCTTGTGAATGACCCGATACCCTGTTTTAGAAGAGAGATTCTGAACAAATATTAGAGTATTTCAAAAACTATTTAAACATAGTTTTAGTCAACATATATGAGAGTAAAACCAAATTTGTAGGCCAGGATTTCACGAAGAATACGCGAAGTATTCACTGTTGAAAGTTAGGAAAAAAACCTGTTTTTCAAAATATAAAAAATAGGAAAAATCTTCCGATACGACGTGCGTCCCGCCATTCCGGGCGACGTGGTCACGAAAGAAATTATCAAAAGGTGCGTAACGGCTTCGTGGCGTGTGGGCTTTGACGGAATTCAAATTAGTCGTGTGTGCGCGACGAATTTGATGCGTATCCGTCAAAATTCACCGTATCGGCCTCTGTGCAAATTTCCCAATTACTTTGTGCACGCTCGTCAGATCGAGACAAAACTTATGCCAACAGGACCGTATCGTTTTTTGGTCATGTACGCCAAGTTTGGTCCAATTCTGAGATAGTTGAATCGGACGCCGTTTTGCGGGCCCTACGGTCCGACTCAACAGGCGATTTTGTGCACGGCCCGCCGAAATCCAATTTTGGACATATGGTTGGGTTTGTATCGAAAAATTGGACCTGTTGACATATAGTTTGACGACTTTAGAGACCGTTGACTCTGGCACGCTTTTCGGTGCAAAGCGGGTCCAACGGCGGACATCGTTTTGACCCGAAATTATGTTTTGCCCCTGTGTCCAGAATTGGACTTAAGGACAGGCGATTCTAGCTAATTTGACTATTCTGAGAACGTTGGTAATATTTATTTCAGCATC
The DNA here is from genome assembly GCA_029216955.1 of Iris pallida. NCBI lineage: Eukaryota > Viridiplantae > Streptophyta > Magnoliopsida > Asparagales > Iridaceae > Iris > Iris pallida. Next base: position 3,551 of record JANAVB010025025.1, read on the forward strand.
TGGAGACTTCTGCATGTGTTGACTGATTGTGGCTCATTGAGTGGTATGGTGTTATTGGTTTTACCAGCTAAGGACCTCAGGCAAGTGCACTTTTGATTGCTTTCATTTCATAGTAGTCTTTTCATTTTATGTCTATACATATATCTTGCTGCTTGTTGACACGCTCGTCACACGGAGTAGTCGGGAGGGAAAATATTTTAGTAGACATGTGGACTACCCAGAACTATCCCATGAGTCTATTCTTGAATAATAGCAGCTGCACACGACACGTGCAGGGTGCCGGATTTACCCCTAGCCGTTCACATGTCGAAACGGATATTTCACACCACATAGGTAGTTGTCTTTTATTTATTTTCTTTTCTTTTCTACCGTGCCATGTCATCAGTCATCTTCTAATTTTTATCTCTCATATGTTATTTTCATGTCTTGTTAATTCTATTGTGTTTTCGTATTGCCGTCGGTTTGTGTACTTGTTCCATTCCTGACTGAAAACCATATTTTTCAGGTTTAGCCGCGATCATTCTTAGCACTGGGAAGACATGGTATGCTGAGGCCGACCTAGATAGTGGAACTAGTTTTCATTTTCATTAATTGTGGGAACTTTGTATTCTCTTTAATTTAAATATAATTGTTGTAATAAATTTAGCAATGTGAATGAGCAATAAAGTTTATATTTTGAGCATTTATTTCTTGTGGGCTTGACAGCGTTCTTATAAGGACCCTGATTTTTGGGAATTATTTTTTTATTATTTTATAGTATTTCTAATTTATTATGTTATATTGTATATTTAAATATGATTATATATGTACTTTTTCGTGTCTTTGATTCTTGGAGCTCAAGACATGTCCATCTCTTGAAACATCCTTCATGAGTTTTGTAGTAGACATGATGACCTTCAACTTGATATATTATGTCCCACCCAAACTTGTCCCCCGGCATTCTTTTGACTTCGTACAACTTTGGGTCAATTTAGGCAATTAGATTATTTACCATAATTCCAGATCTAACTTCCCACGTGAGTTCGGGACTCGACATAGATCAAAACTATTCGATCCAATTATGGTTTTGACCCATTTTGAGCCTACGACGCACATGCTAAGAGTGTGCCACTCAATCGAGTCTCCATGTGCTATTTAATTGCGAATGGCACAAGAAACTTATTGGTTGACTCTTAGAGTTCAATTAAATTGGAAAATATATTTGGACCCTAACCTAGCCAACCCCACCTGGTAGGAAGCCATGTTAGGTTGCCCTGACAGTATAATTATTATGGATTTATTTTGGGATGTTATACAGTCAAATAGATTTATATAGAATTTTATATATATGATTATATTTATAATAGCCTAATATTGTATATAGATATGGCCTTAGCCATGGATAAGTTTTGAGATGCATATCGACTACGAATTTTAGCACGGATAGTGTAGTCGTGGACTTTGACTAGTCTATTAGCCATGTTAGGGAAGGTCGAGCCATATGTGTGTCTCAACTGGCAAAACCAGTCAAAATTGCGACTTGACCCTATAAATAATTTAATTAGTTACTATTTAATATATTAATTTTTTTGATGACCCGATTGTACCAATTTTGTCCGAATTGGACCCGAACCGAGTCCGAGCCCATGCAGGCATGTAGTGGAACAAAGACGACCATGTAGGCATATTTTATGTGTGTGCGAATATTTCTTAAATTATTTTAGAATTTGATAATATATTTCTAATTATTGAATATTTGTACAATATTAGTATTATTATTGTTTAAATACTGTGTTCCAATATTTGTACAATTTGGACCGAATACGGGTGTGTAGTATGAGTTCATTAAAACAAGCACTGAGTATTTTTATTATTTTATTATTATTAAAGTTATTTTTTTGTGATTAAATAATTATAATTATATTAGATATCATTATTTGTTGATTTTTATTTACCAATCGAATTTATATACATAGGTACATATAATTAAATAGATTAAAAATATGGATAGATAATGTTGATTTTTTTTGAAATTTTAATGTGTATATTTAGATATATACATATATATAGATAGATATATATATACATATATAGATAAATATATATATATATATATATATATCTATATATAATATATATATATATAATATATATATATATATATATTATATATATATATATATATATAATCAATATCTCGCGAGATAACGAATATCTCGCGAGATATTGAGTCACATATACCCAATCAAACACCACCCCAGGACAGTATGCAAATATCCCATCCCATCCGAGCCTATACATGAAGGCTGTGAACTCATATAATAGGACGTGATCGAGTGATCGAGAAACCCTAAACTCTACACCTGTCACTTTTCGTTTCCAGAATGCGTATTTTTATACATGTACAACTCATGTGTATTTATTTAGTATTTATCATATATTTATTTAATATTTATCATGTATTATCCTGTATTTAAATTCCTTTAATTTCATGTTAATCAATTAATCTGCTCTTTAAATTTTTATGTTAATTAATTTCCTGCAATTTTATTTCTGCATTTTATTTCTGTTGTTATTTTATTCTTTGCTTTAGTTAGCCTATTGTGGTTCGGCCTAGGTTGGGTTCTCGGGTTGGCTTTGTTGGATCCCCCTACAACCCGGCCATTAGCTCCCACCTACCACCCCTTCCATATTTAAAGCCACCTCTCCATTCTCTCTCCTCATTACTCATTCTCACCATTACTCCTCTTTCTTCATTACTCTCCACCTACCAAACCGTAGGCGAGTACAACTTGCTCCCCATGAGAACCCATGTTTTTGTGTAGTTCATTTATCTTCTTCGCAAGATCCTAAGAGAGTTTAGAACTTGGCATTTTTCATTTCGAAGTCTTAATTTTGTAGATCTAGAAATGAGTTATTTTCGGAGTTTGGTGGTTTTGATCTATCAACTTCTTTGCTTTCAAGTTTTGATGGTTTCATGTTGTAGAGAAATTTTATTCTACCCAATTTTGACCTTTGGAAAGTTGGATTTGGACTTGTTTTGACCAAGTTATGGACTTTTGAAACTTGGGGTACAACCATGGAGTTCTTGCTGTTTGGAGAAGACAGTGAGCAGTGTATGCTAGCTTTTTAGCTTGCGTCACTGAGCTGTGCGCGCTCTTTAGCGCAGCGCAGTATGGAGTCCATACGCTACCTTTTGGGAGCGTATGACATGCATACGCTGACTTGGATGGTCAGGAGTCGTATGGAGTCCATACGCTGCCTTTTTAGGTAGCGTGTGTCTTGCATACGCTGACTTGGATGGTCAAGAGTCGTATGGAGTTCATACGCTACCTTTTGGGAGCGTATGACATGCATACGCTGACTTGGATGGTCAGGAGTCGTATGGAGTTCATACGCTACCTTTTGGGAGCGTATGACATGCATACGCTGACTTGGATGGTCAGGAGTCGTATGGAGTTCATACGCTACCTTTTGGGAGCGTATGACATGCATACGGTGACTTGGATAGTAAGGAGTCGTATGGAGTTCATACGCTGCCTTTTGGAAGCGTATGACTTGCATACGCTAGCTTGACCTGAGCGTAGCATGACCCGAGCGTACGCTGGCTTGAGCATAGCTTGACATGAGCGTACGCTGACATGAGCGTAGGCTGACATGAGAGTAGCCTATTTACCCTGGATCTTCTATAGCCCTGTATATTGATATCTTATTAGATATTTAACGTCCATTTTATATCCTTACGCCTTTTTGCATAAACTTGATATAATCATAATATGTTGATATTTCTGTTAATATAGATTGTTACGTGGGATGTATCATGTGTCGTGAATTGAGTTATAGATACCCCGATTGACTGGAATTAAACCTTGAGAGTTGTAGACTCGACCCCACTGAATACTAGTTGACTTTCATGCCTTGTCACCATTGATAATAATGGTTATCTTGACTAAATTGATCATGCGTTCCTATTTGGAACTAAGAGACTGGCTAGTCATCTTATTGAATTGAATGAATGAGACACGTTCATGTTATGAACTATTGTAATCGACTGGCTGATCCCGAATATTGACATACATGCACATGCAGGCTTCAATCTATTTATTTATTTATTCTTATTTTTTTCTACAAAAGAAGCATGTGTACTTTATGGTCAAGGCATGATTACCGTGGTTAGATTTGATTGTTGCATTACGCTATGTAAGACCTGCAACCTAACCGTACTGGTATCGTTGTAGAGTTGTGCATATCGTACCCCGTACGAAGTACTCACTTGAATGACCATGATCCACGGCATGGGATTTCACTCAACGTAGGGACTATTAAGTTAAATAAAATAATGATGGCATGGAGAGAATGGATTCCGAGTTCTTACATGGCAGCCCCCTTGGGACAAGTAGTACCCGACGGGCCGGCTGGTTTCTACAGATACTGTAAAACTGCCACACGGACAGGGAACAGTATCTGCTTATATTATTATTGTATATTGTATATTGATGACGGGCGTCCTGCTAGAACTCGTCTAATTCATGCATGGCGCACATGATTCACTGGATAGACTAGCCTTACTTGCACATAGTAAGAACTGAGGAATCCCTAATTGCATAATTCCAGGATAACTTGGGACTCACAATAGCAAGCCGTAGGAGTTGATTGGCCGTTCAAGATGATTTGTTTGTGTACTGTACTACTCTGTTACCTAACTGGGATAATCAGAATGTCAGGACATGACGGGCCAACTTCTGTCCTTGTTTGGTTGGGAGGTTGGTTCGAAGTGTCGTGATGTGATGTGAATCCTAGTGGAAAGCAGAGATCTATTATTATATTTCTCATTACTGGTTTAGTTCTCATGTCGTGCTTCCTTGTGGTACTTGCTATTAGAGGTCTAACCTCTCTGGTTTTGCATGGCCAGATTTAGAGCCGGTTCCTGAGGACTCAGCTTACTTCTACCTCCAAGATGGTCAACACTAGAGGGATGATCGCAGGACTCGAATGGGTTTCTTACTTCCCCGCTCATTTTGTTCTACTTTATACCTTGCCGTTTGGCACCGACATGTTAGTCGGATTGCCTTGTACTTACTTTTTACATAATTGTAACTAAAGTCAGGCTGCAGCTGATAACAATTGTGTATACTTTTGCTACATCAATCTGGTTATGTTTTGTGAAGCCAGATATCAAGAACATTTTGACAGAGCGTTTGGGACGCCTTACTGCTTTATCTTACATGTCCTCTATTTTTGTTTCTTGTTTGAATGATTGAGACCATAGATGTGTAATGACCATAGTAAGACTTTTATGTAGTATGCACCCCCTCGTCTGGTTAGACAGCATTGATCGTATTATACGGTATTTATCTACCCGTAATATGTAGCTGGCTGAGTCATTCCTCCGCTCTCCAGTATTCTGGTTCTGGGGCGTGGCAAGGTTTTAGTGGTGGCCTATGCAGGTCTGATTTCAGACTTGTGGGGTGTTTTGATTTATAGGATGTCTCAATCACACATGTTCTCCCTTGATCTCGCGATTCGTTGTTCTCAATACCAGCTTGACATTCCAGTATCCTTTGACTTCATTGATCTTCCCTGTCCGGTCATTTGATTATTCTCTTGTCCCTTTTCTAAGGGGCACCTCGTCCGTATCTGTCAGAGCTGGACATCAACAACATGGACGGCAACATGGACAGCCTGACCATGTTGGTCAGCAACAAGAGCCGGTACTAACTCAAGACTATCCAGGAAGAAGTGATAGTGGAAGCAGCAGCTGGATCGCAGTATCCAGATGTTCCACCACCACCAACAGTTCCACCTACCCCTGTGGAGATAGACACACCAGCCCTTCTGGAGATCATGAGAGGATGATGGCTACCCAACAACATCAGATGTTAGCCCAGCCATGTACGCTCAGTTACAAGAGCAGAATGTACTACTCAACTAAGGATTACAGACGGCATTGGAAAGAGGGGCAAGGACAGATTCAGGAGCGTCAGCCCGGTTTTGCAAGTACAACCCCCGCCGTTTTGAAGGCACGGAGGATGCCATCTCAGCAGATGCATGGCTTAAGGATATTGAGGCTATTCTGACAGCCGCTAAGGTGCCGGCAGAAGAACGTGTGGATCTAGTGAAGTTATTACTTCAGGATCTCGCACGTGATTGGTGGAAAGCAGAGGAAGTTGGCATCAGACGTCCTGTTGCATGGGACGATTTTACTGCAAGGTTCAAGACGAAGTATTATGGAGTTGTGGTACAGTTTGAGCTACAACAGAAGTTTATCAACCTCAGACAGGCTGGCAAGACTGTAGATGCTTATGCAGCGGAGTTCTGCAGATTGAGTAGGTTCGCCCCAGAGATGGTAGCAACGGAGCGCCAGAGGGCGATGAGGTTCCAGCAAGGGTTTCATCTTGAGCTCTTACAATTGATAGAAGGGCACAATTACCAGACTTTTGATGAGATATTGACGGCAACCCAGAGGCATGAGATCACCATTCAGAGGCTTGCAGTAAGGACTGGGGGTCAGAAGAGATCCCACAGTCAGATTGAAGGAGGAGGGGAGCAGCGCCCCGAACAACAGCACCATCCACTGGCATTCGTATCCATGATATGGCGATACGGGGGCCAGCACCACCACCCAGGCAGCAGCAACAGCAACAGAGGAAGAACCAGCAACCCCGTGCGGGCTGCACTTATTGTGGGAAGATGGGGCACACTAGAGATGTGTGTCGGACATTGAACGGACTGTGTTTGATATGTGGAAATCCAGATCATCGGGTTACCACATGTCCCATAAATTCGAGGTCGGGAGGACCAGTGCAGCAGTTTCCTGCTCTGCCAGCACCAGGAGCAGGACAGTATCGAGGACCAGCGGTAGCAGTGAGACCGTTGGCACAGCGCCCGTTAATGCCGCAGGCTCAGATGTTTCGACAGCAGGGACCGCCGATGCAGCAACACCAGCATAGACCACCCCAGCATCATCAAGGCAGGGGCCAGCAGCAGCACCAGCTAGGCCGCAACATGGGAACCAGCAAGGAGGTCGAGGGCAGGCATTCACTCTGTCCTTGGAAGAGGCATTGGCATCAGGAGATGTTGTGGCAAGTAACATTCTCGTCGCCTCATATCCCACAGTAGCATTGTTTGATTCGGGAGCATCGCACTCGTTTATATCTGTATAATTTGCGACACGGCTAGGAATGGAGTTCGAGGCATTGCCAGGGAGATTGAATATACTCACTGGTAATGGGCTCGTAGGAGTTAGTAGAGTTATTCTAGCGTGTAGTGTTGTAGTTTGCGGGCATTCCTTACCCCCAGTTGATAGAATTTCCTGTTGGAAATTTCGACGTTATCTTAGGCATGGACTGGCTGAAAGACAGTCATGCGACAATAGATTGTCGTAGTGGGAGTGTATCTTTTAATATTCCAGGCATGAAAAGATTCACCTTAGTCAGATCAGAGGCAACTCAGCAGGAGCAGGGAGTTAACGGCAATGGAAGAAGTTCAAGTTCCGAAGGTAGTTGAAGAATTTCTAGACGTATTTCCTGAAGAACTTCCCGGTCTGCCACCAGTTAGAGATATTGAGTTCAGTATAGAATTGGCACCTGGAACTAAACCAATATCAGATCGGGTTTACAGAATGGCGGATTCGGAGCAGGCCAAGGTGTATCAGCACATAGAGGAATTGAAGGAGAAGAAGTTCATCCAAGCTAGCATATCGCCATGGGCAGCACCAGTGGTACTTGTGGGGAAGAAGGATGGATCATCCAGATTGTGTATCGACTACAGAAAGCTTAACGCGGCAACAGTAAAGAACAAGTACCCATTACCAAGGATCGACGACTTATTTGATCAGTTGAGCAGGGCTAGAGTTTTTTCCAAGATAGATCTTCGTTCAGGGTACCATCAAGTGAGGGTTCGAAAGGAAGACATTCCCAAGACAGCATTCAGGTCGAAGTATGGACATTATGGATTCTTGGTAATGCCGTTTGGTTTGACCAATGCTCCAACAATATTCATGGATTTGATGAACCGCATCTTTATGCCGTATTTAGATCAGTTTGTCGTAGTATTTCTCGACGACATTCTTGTGTACTCTGCTAGTGAAGAGGAGCATGAAGACCACCTCAGGAAAGTGTTGCAGGTTCTGAGAGAGAACCAGTTGTATGCCAAGCTCAGCAAGTGTGAGTTCTGGACGGATCACATTTCATTTTTGGGTCATATCGTATCAGGAGCTGGAGTAGCAGTGGATCCCAAGAAGGTAGAAGCAGTAGAGAGCTGGCCAGTACCCAAGACCGTAGCTGATGTACGGAGTTTCTTGGGATTGGCAGGATATTACAAAGGTTTGTGTCAGACTTTGCAAGGCTTTCAGCACCCATGACTCGCTTGACCCGGAAGGATGTGCCATTTGTTGGTCGGCAGAATGTCAGGCATCATTTGAGAATTTGAAGCAAAGGTTGATATCAACACCCATTCTTACATTGCCAGTTGGACCCGGAGGTTTTACAGTATATTGTGATGCGTCAGGTAAAGGACTTGGATGTGTCCTCATGCAGCACGGAAAGGTGATAGCATATGCATCTAGGCAGCTTCGGGACCACGAAAAAATTACCCAACTCATGATTTGGAGTTGGCGGCAGTAGTATTTGCTTTGAAGCTATGGAGGCATTACTTATATGGTGATCGAGTGGACATGTACACAGACATAAAAGTCTGAAGTACATCTTTACCCAGAAGGAACTGAACTGAGGCAGAGAAGATGGTTAGAACTGATCAAGGATTATGACGTAGAGCTTCAGTATCATCCAGGCAAGGCTAATGTGGTAGCAGACGCTCTCAGCAGAAGGGCGGCGCATTATGTTGACAACACAGAGGCATATCTTAGAAGACCTTCAGGAGATGGGCATAGAGGTTATACTTCCTAGCGATGTAGGAGTTCTGGCAAGTCTACAAGTCTAATCTGACTTGGTAGATAGGATCAAGGCAGCTCAGGCACAAGACCCAAGGATTCAGAAGCTTAGGGCAGAATGTGAGTCAGGGCACAGAAAGGAGTTGAAAATTCATGAAGATGGTACACTTAGGTTTGGATCACGTCTATGTGTGCCTAGTGGAGATATCAGACAGGAAGTTATGGCAGAAGCTCACAGTTTCCAGTATCTATACATCCTGGAGGGACCAAGATGTACCAAGATATCAAGCAGCACTTCTGGTGGAACGGGATGAAGAGGGAGATAGCTAGGTTTGTTTTCCGTTGCTTGGTATGTCAGCAAGTGAAGGCAGAACAGCAGAGGCCAGCTGGATTATTGCAACCGCTTCTATCCCGGAATGGAAGTGGGAGCACATTACAATGGACTTTGTGACCGGTTTACCGAGATCACCAAGTGGTAAAGATGCTATTTGGGTGATAGTAGATCGGCTTACAAAGGTAGCACATTTTCTTCCTTTCAGAGTAGGGCAATCTACAAAAGTTGGCAGAGTTATATATGCAACAGATAGTCAGGCAGCATGGAGTTCCTGTCAGTATTGTGTCAGACCGAGATACCCGCTTTACATCACATTTCTGGAAGAGCTTGCATCATAGTCTGGGTACCAAGTTAAGATTTAGCACGGCTTACCAATCACAGACGGCGGGCAATCAGAAAGGACAATTCAGACTTTGGAAGATATGTTGCGAGCTTGCACTCTGGATTTTGGAGGATCTTGGAAAAGCCACCTGCACTTAATTGAGTTCTCATACAACAACAGTTATCATGCCAGTATCCAGATGGCGCCATTTGAGGCACTATATGGTAAGAAGTGTAGATCGCCACTAGCATGGAATGATATCGGGGAAAGGATGCTAGGCCCAGAAATGATTATCCAGACGGTTGAAGTGATTAAGGAAATTAGAGAGCGACTTCGTGTTGCGCAGGATCGGCATCGTCATTGGACGGACCAACATCGTAGGCCGCTAGAGTTTTTTGTTGGGGACCACGTGTTCTTGCGCATCTCACCTACCCGTGGGGTCATTAGATTTGGCGTTCGCGGGAAGTTGAGTCCACGATACGTAGGCCCATTTGTTATTCTTGATAGGGTAGGCGATGTTGCTTATCGTTTGTCCCTTCCACCTTCGTTACGAGAGGTGCATGACGTGTTTCATGTATCTCAATTACGAAGGTATGTATCGAACCCCAGCCATATCCTCGATCATTCAGAACTGGTTGTTGGTACCAACCTGTCTTACGAGGAGCAGCCTATGTCCATCTTGGACCGAAGAGAGAAGATACTCAAGAACCGAACAATTAACCTTGTCCGGGTTGCTTGGGATCATCACTCTTTGGGAGAGTCAACGTGGGAACGTGAGGATGATATCCGATCACGGTATCCACATCTGTTTGACTCACAAGGTATATCTTTTTCTGTGTACCTTGATTGTCTTGATTCCTCATGCTATCACCTTATGGGTAGAATTGCTTAATATCGTAGATTGTTAAGTATAGATATGTTACTTGTTAAGGACATTGTAAAATGATTGCTTCATTGAATTGCTTGTACTTAGATTAGTTTAGCCCCGATGTTTCTATCCTGCTTGGATTTGAAATTCCGAGGACGGAATTTTTCTAAGGAGGGTAGAGATGTCACTTCCCGTTCCCAGAATGCGTATTTTTATACATGTACAACTCATGTGTATTTATTTAGTATTTATCATGTATTTATTTAATATTTATCATGTATTATCCTGTATTTAAATTTCTTTAATTTCATGTTAATCAATTAATCTGCTCTTTAAATTTTCATGTTAATTAATTTCCTGCAATTTTATTTCTGTATTTTATTTTGTTGTTATTTTATTCTTTGCTTTAGTTAGCCTATTGTGGTTCGGCCTAGGTTGGGTTCTCGGGTTGGCTTTGTTGGATCCCCCTACAACCCGGCCCATTAGCTCCCACTACCACCCCTTCCATATTTAAAGCCACCCTCTCCATTCTCTCTCTCATTACTCATTCTCACCATTACTCCTCTTCTTCTTCATTACTCTCTCCACCTACCAAACCGTAGGCAAGTACAACTTGCTCCCCATGAGAACCCATGTTTTTGTAGTTCATTATCTTCCTCGCGAGATCCTAAGAGAGTTTAGAACTTGGTATTTTTCATTTCGAAGTCTTAATTTTTGTAGATCTAGAAATGAGTTATTTCGGAGTTTGGTGGTTTTGATCTATCAAACTTCTTTGCTTTCAAGTTTTGATGGTTCCATGTTGTAGAGAAGTTTATTCTACCCAATTTTGACCTTTGAAAAGTTGGATTTGGACTTGTTTTGACCAAGTTATGGACTTTTGAAACTTGGGGTACAACCATGGAGTTCTTGCTGTTTGGAGAAGACAGTGAGCAGTGTATGCTAGCTTTTTAGCTTGCGTCACTGAGCTGTGCGCGCTCTTTAGCGCAGCGCAGTATGGAGTCCATACGCTACCTTTTGGGAGCGTATGACATGCATATGCTGACTTGGATGGTCAGGAGACGTATGGAGTCTATACGCTGCCTTTTTAGGTAGCGTGTGTCTTGCATACGCTGACTTGGATGGTCAAGAGTCGTATGGAGTTCATACGCTACCTTTTGGGAGCGTATGACATGCATACGCTAACTTGGATGGTCAGGAGTCGTATGGAGTTCATACGCTACCTTTGGAGCGTATGACATGCATACGCTGACTTGGATGGTCAGGAGTCGTATGGAGTTCATACGCTACCTTTTGGGAGCGTATGACATGCATACGGTGACTTGGATAGTAAGGAGTCGTATGGAGTTCATACGCTGCCTTTTGGAAGCGTATGACTTGCATACGCTAGCTTGACCTGAGCGTAGCATGACCCGAGCGTACGCTGGCTTGAGCGTAGCTTGACATGAGCGTACGCTGACATGAGCGTAGGCTGACATGAGAGTAGCCTATTTACCCTGGATCTTCTATAGCCCTGTATATTGATATCTTATTAGATATTTAACGTCCATTTTATATCCTTACGCCTTTTTGCATAAACTTGATATAATCATAATGTTGATATTTCTGTTAAATATAGATTGTTACGTGGGATGTACCATGTGTCGTGAATTGAGTTAGATATCCCGATTGACTGGAATTAAACCTTGAGAGTTGTAGACTCGACCCCACTGAATACTAGTTGACTTTCATGCCTTGTCACCATTGATAATAATGGTTATCTTGACTAAATTGATCATGCGTTCCTAGTTGGAACTAAGAGATTGGCTAGTCGTCTTATTGAATTGAATGAATGAGACACGTTCATGTTATGAACTATTGTAATCGACTGGCTGATCCCGAATATTGACATACATGCAGATGCAGGCTTCAATCTATTTATTTTTATTTACTTATTTATTTTCTACAAAAGAAGCATGTGTACTTTATGGTCAAGGCATGATTACCGTGGTTAGATTTGATTGTTGCATTACGCTATGTAAGACCTGCAACCTAACCGCACTGGTATCGTTGTAGAGTTGTGCATATCGTACCCCGTACGAAAGTACTCACTTGAATGACCATGATCCACGGCATGGGATTTCACTCAACGTAGGGACTATTAAGTTAAATAAAATAATGATGGCATGGAGAGAATGGATTCCCGAGTTCTTACATGGCAGCCCCCTTGGAACAAGTAGTACCCGACGGGCCGGCTGGTTCCCACAGATACTGTAAAACTGCCACACGGACAGAGAACAGTATCTGCTTATATTATTTTATATTGTATATTGATGACGGACGTCCTGTTAGGACTCGTCTAATTCATGCATGGCGCACATGATTCACTGGATAGACTAGCCTTGCTTGCACATAGTAAGAACTGAGGAATCCCTAATTGCATAATTCCAGGATAACTTGGGACTCACAATAGCAAGCCGTAGGAGTTGATTGGCCGTTCAAGATGATTTGTTTGTGTACTGTACTACTCTGTTACCTAACTGGGATGATCAGAATGTCAAGACATGACGGGCCAACTTCTGTCCTTGTTGGTTGGGAGGTTGGTTCGAAGTGTCGTGATGTGATGTGAATCCTAGTGGAAAGCAGAGATCTATTATTATATTTCTCATTACTGGTTTTAGTTCTCATGTCGTGCTTCCTTGTGGTACTTGCTATTAGAGGTCTAACCTCTCTGGTTTTGTATGGCCAGATTTAGAGCCGGTTCCTGAGGACTCAGCTTACTTCTACTCCAAGATGGTCAACACTAGAGGGATGATCGCAGGAGGACTCGAGTGGGTTTCTTACTTCCCCGCTCGTTTTGTTATCTACTTTATACCTGTCGTTTGGCACCGACATGTTAGTCGGATTGCCTTGTACTTACTTTTTACATAATTGTAACTAAAGTCAGGCTGCAGCTGATAACAATTGTGTATACTTTTGCTACATCAATCTGGCTATGTTTTGTGAAGCCAGATATCAAGAACATTTTGACAGAGCGTTTGGGACGCCTTACTGCTTTATCTTACATGTCCTCTATTTCTGTTCTTGTTTGAATGATTGAGACCATAGATGTGTAATGACCATAGTAAGACTTTATGTAGTATGCACCCCCTCGTCTGGTTAGACAGCATTGATCGTATTATACGGTATTCATCTACCCTAATACGTAGCTGGCTGAGTCATTCCTCCGCTCTCCAGTATTCTGGTTCTGGGGCGTGACAACACCACAACGACCACCACCCCGACCTGGACGGCGACTGCGCGCCACCCGCCGCCGGCGCCACCGCCACGCGCGGCCGGACGGCGGCCAGGGAGGCGCGCGCACGGCGACTGAACAGAAGATGACAGCAGCTGCGACGGTTGCGAGCACAACTTCGTCGCGACAATTCATCGTACACGGTGGATCGTTTCCCAAGCCGTTTGTGCTGGTATGTAGCCCATATATACCCTTAGAATTCCTTCAAATAGGTTTAATTCACATGCACTGGATTGCCCAATAAATCGACTCAAAGTCGAGTGAAAACCCGTCCAAAAACAGGACATAAGACAGTCCACACACCCATGTTCGAGGATCGATTCCGATCGATCCAGTAACCTTTTTAAAAATCCATTTAATGACAGTCCTAGACAACCTATAGGACATCACAACCCTTCTTGTAGATTCTAATTTCACTAAACAGATAAGAAGTTATTCGATCCGAAGTTGACCGAAAACCTGTTTTAAAAACTAGAAATTTCTTCGATACGACGTGCGTCCCGCCAATCCGGGCGACGTGGTCACGAACCGAAAGCATCGAAAGATGCGTAACGGCTTCGTGGTCGTGTGGGCTTTGACGGAATTCAAATTGGTTGCGTGTGCGCGACGAATTTGATGCGTATCCGTCGAAATTTACCGTATCGGCCTCTGTGCAAATTTCTCAATTACTTTGTGCACGCTCGTCAGATCGAGACGAAACTTACGCCAACAGGACCGTATCATTTTTGGTCCTGTATGCCAAATTTGGTCCGATTCTGAGACTGTTGATCGGATCGCCATTTTGCGGGCCCCACAGTCCAACTCAATGGGCGATTTCGTGCACGGCTCATCGAAATCCAAATTGGACATACCGTTGGGTTCGTATCATCAAAACAAATCCGTAGACATATAGTTTGACGACTTTAGAGACCATTGACTCTGGCACGCTTTTCGGTGCAAAGCGGATCCAACGGCGGACACTATTTTGACCCAAAATTACCGTTTTGCCCCTGTGTCCAGAATTGGACTTAAGGACAGGCAATCCTAGCTAATTTGACTAATCTGGAAACGTTGGTAACGTTTATTACAGCTTCTAGAGGCAGTTGTGAGACTTGGACTTTTTGACTTGTTGATTGGCGATATTTGTTGGTTCTTCGTACAACCCTCAGGCAAGTACACCTTGCCAAACTTTACAGTATTTATATACTTTTCTATACTGCTATCCTTTTGTGTCTCACTTGGTACATATTTCTCTTTCGCTTCATATCATGGTTACTTCTAGTTTTACGTGCACGTAGATTATTACTCTTTCTTTTTCTTGTTACTAGCCATATATTTTCTATCGTGTTCATGTCTAGTGATAGTATTGCTTAGCCTCTGTCGTGTCCCTTTGACATAATTGAGATGGACTTGACTTGTTGACATCTTGACTTGACTTGACTCGTAGTTCTAGGCAAGGACCTTGTGATAGACGATGACTATATTTGACTACTCTCTGTTGTGAGCCCCCACTGAGCTGCGATAGAGACTTACTATAGGTTGTGAGCCCCCATTGAGCTGTGATCTATAGGACCGTGAGTCCCCAATGAGCTGCAGTTTACTCCGATTATTCTTAGTCATGTTTATCAGCACGATTCTCGATGGCATACCATTTTCTTGTATTTTATTCTTGTACTACTCTGTCGTCTTTATTTTTTGTACTATTTCCTATCCTTCCTTGCATGTTAAAATTGTTACAGTAGGCATGTATATTATGTGTCTTGTTAGTCCTCTGAGGACCTGGTGATCTCTCCAGGTATTAGTTGATGGCATGGTACATTGATGGATGATGTTTGCTACACCGAGACTTCAGGTATACATAGTGTGTTTTATCATATCTTTCATATTTCGATTTTGTACTATATTTGATTCTTGCTACATTATAGCCTAGTCTTGTCAAGCTTCTATTTTCCTCTAGCTTGTTCATGATAAAGTGTTATTGGGGATCCACTCTAACATATTTATCTAATCTAGAATCAGTGTATCATGGCCTGATCAGCCTTACAGCACTTGATTCGTCATATTTATCATTATTATGTGGATTGAGATATAGTTAATATAGAATAACCAGACAGTACGTATTCGAGCCGGGCTGGAGTCCTCTCGATGCGTAGCTGGCATGTATACGTATCCTAGTCCTACGTATTTTGGGACTGGAACGTTACAGTTCTACCGTCGACTCTGCGGCGTAGGCTGGTTTGGACACGTCTCGTATCCGGAAAAGCGGGTGCGGGTCGTGACAGCGCTGCCAGATGGTGCAGCAGTTGTCACTGCAGTTGGTGCGCGATTTGCGCACGGTGCGCGTGTTGCGCATGTGCATGCGAGAGCAAGTGGCACAATTGGCGCAGGTGCGCAATTGGTACGTGTTGTGCGTCAGTTGGCTCAAATCGTATATGTGCATGATTTGAGCAATTACAGAACGTTCGGAGCGATTTTTTCCCACGTCCTGAATATTTTGCTAACTGGACGGTTACAGTGCGAGCCTATAAAGCTCCTCTTCTCTCTCTCTCTCTCCAGAAGTTAAGTTGTTGTTCAAACAATTCTTTACTAATTTTCAGAGAGTTCAGGAGAGAAGAGAATCTGTGCGTCAGCGCCATTTAGCACCGAGTCTGCGCCATCCGAGGAGTCAGAAGAGCGGAGTGTTTCGAAGTTCTCCGTCGAACTTGCTGGTTTCTGGAAGTTGTTCGTGTGGGGCGAATCAAGCTTTGAGCGTCGGTGATAATTCACCCCAGCAGGTCGTTCTCTCATTATTTCATTACATCTTCTTCTTATCCACTAGTAACTCGTTCTGAACGAGAGCTTTTCTGATCTAATCAGAAAATTAGTGGACTTTCGTTGTTGCTGCTACGAATTCTACTGTGCCTTCTTCGAAATGACACATTAGTGTTCGTTTCTTAGAATCCTTCGGGATCTCTATCGTGTACCTTCTTCGAAGTGTTGCATAATTTCAATTTTCTATCGAAAAATTACGTTCCAAGACTAACAGTTTGTTTCTTAACTAATTCTATTACAGTAAACATGCAAAACTTTTAAATAGTACATATATGTAATATATTCAATGTAAGATCATTTAATCCGATTTAACCGACTATTTAACCGACTGGTTGGATCAATTTTATCTCTGATCCGATTTGTAATACATTGCTCCTCACTCAAAACTCAAAACTCAAAACTCAATTTTATCTCTGGAGTGTCCTCGGATTCTTGCTCTGTCTGTTACAAATCAGTCATAGGAAAGGACAAGATCTTGTTCTGCTTTCCTTTGCATCTCTACTGGAGATATTGCGGTTGTCTTCAGCCCGTGAGTCCATTCTTTGGAAGCTTATGAGTTCAAAATTCAATTAGCTATAATCCATGACGGGGAATTATGTGGATATTGCTTAAGCACACGTTTCACACATATTTCTTTATTCATATACATTTCCGACATTTCAGCTGAATTAGGAACGGTAAGATGCATATGTTTTTAATTTTTATTTTTTTTAAAGCACAAGGAGTGTATTGATGAGAATCATAATTGAGAACGATTAAACGATTAAAAAAATGTATATTCAACACAATCAAGAAATCTATCACTGGTCAAACAATTTATAAAAAATTAGTTAAATAAGCTATTAGAACAAGTGGTCAATTTTTTTTTAAAAAAAAATAGTCATAGTACAATGTGAATGAATAGATATCACTCAGGAAAAATATGAGATATTAATAAAAGAAGCTGCCAAAGTTAAGTAGACCTCACTAAACTTCAATTGGTACTTAGGTCTCGTTTGGTTCGCAGAATAGAAGAAAATGAAATCAATTATTTAGCATTTCTATTCTTTGAAAAATTACAATTTTTATTGATTTTTTTTTCAATGTTGAAAATGCTAAGAAATTTGGAAATGAAAGTGAATATTTCAATGTGGGAAAGTCATTCCTTGCTTGGATGAATGGAATTATTTTTTTTTCTAATTTTTCTTTCATTGGAAATTATTTTTCTTTCCTCCTCAATTTCTTTGGCATCCAAACATAGGAAAGTAATCACTTTCATTTTCCATCCGATGATTTCGCAAACCAAACGAGGCCTTATAGATCAATATAAGTTATTTATGGCTAGTTTTCATTTAAATATATGTCCTAAACTATCAAAATTTTCTCAATTTAATATCATGAACTGATTTATAACAAAGTATAAGCATGAAACTATTTAAGTTTTTCAAGTTTGATTAAACGAATATAGCTCTAAAATAAGGTATTGACATGAAAAGACGTGATAGTTCAGAATATTTAAGTAAAAATCATGGAACAACTTAAAATTTTAAATGACTTTTATGTTGTTATATGTCTGATTTTTCAAATTTTATTGGGACTATGTTGCGACCAAATTTAAGGACATATATCTATGATGTCGTTATTGGCAAATGTTATCTTACACTCTTCTTTAATTTTCTAACATTCAAATTTTAAATTTGTCCTTATATTAATAGTATGAGTAATGTTATAAGTTCCTCCGAAAACTCCACTCCTCCATGTCTCACCATATGGCACTTCCTTATTGACCCAAGCAAATAGGGAGGATGGTTGGAGGAAGACATGAGCCAATAAAAAAGGACCACGTGATGGAGGAACATAGAGGAATAAGTTTTTGGAGGTACATGAAGTATTTTTCTAATACTATTAACACTCCTAAAATATTATCCTACAGATCTCTCCATGCATGTACAATTAATGTCATATTTAAGGGTAAAGTGCATTTAAACCCTCCTTAGATTTGCCTCATTTGCAAAATAAGAACTTTTAGAAAACTTAAGCAGTTTGTACCTCCCGCAAAACATGTTTTGCTCAGAATGTCCCTTTCCGTCAAAATGACGTTAGAACTAGCGTTAGAAGTCATTTTTTTGGTAAATTAAATTTTGCACTCCCCAAAATACCCTCTGAATGCTAACGTTAACATTGTGGCTCCCCCCTTTCATTCTCTATATATAAGATTGTTTTGAAACATAAAACCCAAGCTTTCTATATATATTATACTTTTTTGACCGGTTGGTTGAAAAATATACATTTTTTCATCTTCCTTTTTTTTTTACTTATTTGCTCTCATTTAATGTATTGAAGTTTTTTCTACCTACAGATCTCAAATCCAAGTGCAAATTATGGCCAGTAGCTCGTAATCTTCATTCTCAAGACGTCCAAATAGAAATTATGGAAGAACAATTTATTGCTATTGTGGATTAATTAGTCCACTGAAGACTTCATGGACACCAATAAATCCTGGAAGAAGATTCTACGGGTGTGCAAATTTTTCAACAAATTCTTGTGGTTTTCTATGGGAGGATGAGAAACTTTCAGAACATTATCAAATTCTAATGTGAAATTTAATGAAAGAATTAAAGAAACACCGAGGCCAAGATTTACAGCCTATTCCTAGAGAATCGACAGCGGCGGTGGCAGCAACTGAATCCGGACCATACTTCACATACATGTTTTGCAATTTATTTTGAATTTTTGACATGTTTAGTAATATTTAAGTTATTTGTTTAAGGAATACATGTGATGAAAAAATTTGTACCAAGATTTACAATTCCAGTTAGAATTAATAAATAAATAATTATGATAATAGTCATGACTAATAAATTATAAGTAAAACTATAATAATTATAATTATGATTAATAAATTTATAATATAAATTATTAACTATAATTATAATTATGATTAAATAATTATTAATTAATATTATATAAATATATAATAAATTATTAATTAAGATTATAATTATTAATAAATATTTAATTATTATAAAATATAAATATATAATATTAGTTATAGTTATCTAGCTCCAACTACGGTTTACCAAACATACCCTAAGTTAAATGGCTGGATAGTTCAGGACTAACCGGACATTGTTAAAAGATTTTTTTTTCAGAGAAAATTTAAGATGAAAACCTACTATTTAGATTATAACATTTATTTTCGAAAATGATGTCAAGCATGAGAATTCTATCTTTTAAGAATGGGAGGTTATTTTTTGTCCCAGTCAACTTTTTGTCCGAGTAAATTCTTTTTTGTTTTTGTTTAGTTTTCTTGTCTTTTTAATCTTTTGTTTTTGTTTCCATTTTTTTCTTATTTCATTTTTTTCTTTTTCATCTTTTTAAGAATCCTTTCTAGTTGTTTAAGTGTCTTTTATTTTTTCGGTAATTTTTTTTCATTTCTTAAATATTTTTTGTTTTTTTCAAATTTGTATAGTTTTTTTCTTTGTCTTTTTTCATTGTTTAAGATTTATCTTCACTTTTTGGTTTTTTGAATGTTTTGTCTTATTTTGTCTATTTTTATTTTTTTTCCATATTTTAATAGTATTTTTTTGTTCTTTGTTTGGTATATTTTTTCCCATGGTTTTTCATCATTTCTATTTTTAAGAATTGATTTCTTTCTGTATTTATCAGTTTTGTTTTTCCCAAAAATATTTATATATTTGTTAAATAAAAAAAATTTATGAAAAATAATTTTAAATAATAACTTTATAGAAATATAAAATTTCTTATTATAGTATTTAAACATCCAAAGTTTACTACAGTAAATAGCTTTGCATTTTATTAGAAGTGTAAAGAATCAAGTGACAAATTACAATGGTCACTTATATCCAGGGGTAAAATGGTCAGCACAACCCCATTTTAACACCGGTTAACAGAAAAGTTAGGGGGTGATTTAAGCATTTTTTAACTTTTTGGGTTTTTCAAATCAGGGAGTCTTTAATTGTGTTTTCATAACATCTAAGGAGGGTTTAAATGCACTTTACCCCATATTTAATGTATAGGTATATTTAAAATTACAATGATAAAAAATTAAGAAGAGTACAGAATAATATTTTAGAAGTGTCAATAACAGCAGCATATATATCTTTCATTATTCTTCACTATTTTTTTGCTGCTGTTTTCTCTTTCTTGAAAAAATTATTGGGTGTGCCACACACAGAGTACATTATTTTCATGCTGTAAGACCCAGTTTTCTGAAATTGGGGTATTTTTGAAAATTATTATTTTTATTATTTATTAATGGTGTTTTAGTCATGATATGATTTCTGTGATTTTTAGTTATATTAAAACTATTTCATAAGTCATGACTTATGACTTTGTGACTTTGTTAGTATAACCCTAGTGTAAACCCTAGAGATTTCATAACTTAGAGACTAACCATGATCATGTGAGCCTAGCCATAGGTTTAGAACATCAAATTAGGGCTTTTGGCCTAAAGGGTATTTTAGTAATTTTCTAGGAATAAGTAGGATTAGGGAGATTTTACTATTCATGGACTTTGATTAGTGACTTGATAATCCCTAACCTAGTTTACCCTAACCTAGAGATTAGTCACTAACCTAGGAGGCTAATGTTAGATGTTAACCTATGTGTAAATATCTAGGTTTGATAATATCTATTTACTTTTAGATATTTTAGAACCTAAAATATCTATCCCCATAGTCAAATACTTAGGAGCTAAGTTTTGCTAGGGGATAAGCCCTAAATATCTACCCCCACCCCCCTTGGCAGCCCACACTTCTATATAACCCCATGGATTATTCATGAACAAAATTACATGAAATTAAATCCACAAATTCACTTTTCCTTCAACCCTTGATAACTTGATCATTCTTGGTCCAAATTGACTCTAGTCTCTTGCATTGAACCCTACAACATCTAGGGAGCTAAGGGAAGCTAGAATTCAGAATTTGGGAGCTTGGGCATCATCGAGTTGGAGATCACCAACCCATTCTCATTGTTTTTCCTTGGATTTGCACAATAGGTATTTTCTGTAAGACCCAGTTTTCTGAAATTGGGGTATTTTTTGAAAAATTATTATTTTTATTATTTATTAATGGTGTTTTAGTCATAATATGATTTTTGGTGATTTTAGTTAATTTAAAACTATTTTCTAAGTCATAACTTGTAACTTTGTGATTTGACTAGTATAACCCTAGTGTAAACCCTAGAGATTTTATACCTAGAGACTAACCATGATCATGTGAGCCTAACCCTAGGTTTAGAACATCAAATTAGGGCTTTTTAGCCTAAAGGATATTTTGGTAATTTATTAGAATATTTGGATTTATGTTGTTTTTATTATTATTTAATTAGTGGATTAGTGTCATGTTAGTCCCTAACCTAGTTTAGCCTAATCTAGGGGTTAGCTACTAACCTAGAAGACTAAGTGTAGGTATTTACTTTATGTTGTAAATATCTTAGGATTGAAATATCTTAGATATTTACTTTATAGATATTTTCATGAAACCTAGAAATATCTACTGGTCCAAGCCTTAAGAGCTAAGCTAGCAAGGTGTAAAGGAACCCTAAATATCTACCCTACCCCCCCTGGCAGCCACACCCTACCCCCTTCCATAAAACACACCCCCCCCCCCCCCCCCCCCCCTCTTCATTCATGCTATTTTTCCATTACACTAAAAACCTAGTTTCCCTACCACTTCAACCCTTCACCACTTAGCCAATTTAACTCCAAATTGAGCCTAGTTTCTTGCATTAGACTCCCCTACACTAGAGGATACCAATTGTGGCTTGCTAGCAAGGATTCGTGAAGCTTTGGACATTGGGAGTCGAAGAAGGATCTCATTCAAATAGGCCTATATTTGAGGATTTTGCACATATAGGTAAATGTCTCTAAACCATATTAATATTGTAATTTTTCTTCATAAATACATGCATATAGGTGTATACTAGCTGTGGTAAAGTTTGGTGGAATCTAGGGTTGTGGTGTCCGTATCGGACACGTATCCTATGGTTTAAATTAGTGTTTGACAAAATGCCTCAAGAAGAGGACTTTCTGTTTTTGCAAAACTTTTTGAACAAAAACCTAGCCTAGACCTTGCTAACCCTAACCCTAATTCATGACCTCATTTTAGGGTTGTGTCCGTGTCCAAATTGGACACGAACCTACGGTTTTCACAGTGCACAGACACACTGTACATGCCCTGCTACCCGACACCATTATCTCCTTGGACACGCCACATGGACACGCCATTTTTGGCACAGAGCACGGGGCACTGACTGACAGGTCATCCCCAAAGTTTGAGATGACCTCGTATCGTGTCAGACACGAAATCGTCCCCGCAAGGGACGTGCACTGCACTGTACAGCCGTGAAAACGGCTCTGACACGGGTCTCGTGTCCCATGTACACGAGTCGTGGACACGTGTCAGGGTGACATGTGTAGAGGAACCTAAGGCGAACCCCAGGACACGAGCACGAGATGTGTCGTGTCCTGTGTCGCGTACACGAGACGCGTGCATCACTGCACGACGCGGTCTGAAACCACGTATTTTCCTCTCTGATACGCGTGTCGTGTCCCCTCTACACGACACGTGGACACAGTGCAGGGTGCTGGACACGTGCACGAACCTTAGACTCACCTACTGACACGATCACGAGATGTGTATCGCTTTGTGTCGTGTCCTAGACTCGTCTACATGTGTGCACGACGTGTAGTGTCTGTTAGTGTATGTGTTTTACCCGATTGGGTTTAGGAGTTGGTGGACACGCCGTGTCGTGCTATGGCCATGTGTCAGGCTAGTAGGAACCTAGAGGAACCTAGGGGCTACCATTACCAACCACGTATCGGACACCTTGGGTCGTTTTTGACACGGGATCGGATTTACCTATTTGCACTGCACAGTAGCCTAATTCCCTAGTTTTCTAAATTTCCAGTTTTATGTAAAATCGAATTTCAAACTATTTTTGATGTATTTTATTTCATGTAATTATATGTTTTTAGTTTATATATATGTTGTATATGTATTTGTGTGTGTGTGGGTGGATTTTGAGGATTTTAGGGTATGTGTACATGTGTATATACACATGTGTATATAGGTGTATGTATGTGTGTTAGTGTGTGTGTGTGTGGCTGTGTTCTCTGTCCCAGTGGACAGAGAACCCCCCCACTGTTCTCTCTATCTCTCTCTACCTATCTCTCTGTTCCCCTCTCTCTCACTGTCCCTCTCTCTCATTCTTACTCCCTTCCTCTCTACTATATATATATATATATATATATATATATATATATATATATATATATATATGTATTAGGTGTATATTTGGTTATATATTTATTGGTATATATATGAGAGTATATATATGCTATATATAATGGGATATATATTATGTATAAATGTGGGTATTATATATAGTTGGATATAGTGGGTTATATATAGGTGAGACTATATGGTATTAGAGATATATTGTATATATAATGGCTATATATATATTGTATACATATGGTAGTGTCCTAGTTACTCTAGCCCATGGTTAGTGAGTTTGGAATTGACCAATAGGCTTAGTAGAACTAGTTTGACTAGATTGTTGACCAGGTTGACCAAAGTCAACTATAGGTCAAACCTTGACCTAGAAATGACCTAATTGACCTAGAAATGACTTGGATGAACTTAGGAGGACTATTTGACTAAGGTTTGACTAAAACCTAACTAGATGATTAGGTTAACCATGTAGATTGTGAGGGTAATCCTATATAGATGAAGATATGTATGGGGTTAAGTGAGATACTTAGAGTTGAGTCATGACTTGAGTTGGAGAATAGGATTAGCTTGATTACAGGATTAAGGTTGGTATTGTACTATATATTTTTGTGTGATATACTTGGTATAGTATCTTAGGTATCCTAAGACAGGTTAGCCTATGTTTGGTTCTGAGTTAGCCTTATAGGGTTTGACTGGTTGTTGACCATTAGTCAAGATTAACCTAATTACCTGACTGACTAGTCTTTGTTTGACCAATACCTTAGTTGGTCTAAGTTTGACTAGACTTGACCCAGATTGATCATGTTGACTAGTATTTGACTAGTTTGATTAGAGTGTTGACCAGGAGTTGACTTTAACCTAGATTAGACTTGTTTAAACCTTGTTTAACCTTGTATGACTTAGTTTATTCTGTGACCTAGTATGACTTGATTTGACTTAGTTTGACTGTAGTGTTGACCAGTTTGACTTTGACCTAGATTGGCTTAGAATTCATATAGATTGCATCGTAGATTTCATTTACCTTCATTTTGGACATGTCATAACTGTATTGCTCTATTTTAGGACATTGTGACCCTGGTACAGACATCTGATATTATACTACTCTTTCCAGAGTAACAGGCGAGTACATTCTCTGATAATTCTCTCATTTATTTGTCGATTACTGTATTTCAGTTCTAGTTAGTTCTATGTGATTCTCTGTATCAACACGTATGGATATTTCTGGATTCATGTATCGACACATACCTTACTTGCTGGCCTCTATTACTGGAGTCATTAGTATCATTCTGGAATCATTTCTGGAATCATCACGTATTGGCCAGACTCATCTCGATTCTTTTTGTCGATTTTGGATTCACTTGCTGGGCGGGGAAATATTGAGTAAGACATGTAGACATACCCCAAATCTGGAATCTCCTACTGGAATCTACCGGAAGCATAGCCATCTCTTGCCCGATCCGTGAGAGATGTGCCTGATACCTACAGCCGTTTGCATGTCGACCTCGGTATTTTAAAACACACTGTTAGATCATAGTTGGACTCACCCTGGTATCATTGATCACTGTTGGACTCATCTTGTACTGGAAATTATCTGGTATCAGATTATATGGACTGGACTCACACTGGATTATATTAGACTTATATCGTACTGTCTGGACTCACACATGATATTCTAGTTCAGTTAGCTTTTATTACAGTCTTCATTGCCATGATTCTCTCTTGTTTTAGTTACCTTTCTTTTCTTGTATCTTACTGTGTCTCTGTGCCATCATTACCTGCATAGAACTGCCATGCTCATCAATAAAACTGTCTATAACTTCTTTATAGTTCTTTGTCATTTACTTGGGTTTTTCTTGATGAGTTGTCTCGTTCCCGTCCTGATTGGACCTGTTGAAAATTACAGATGATAATCCTGGACACATGCCCTGCTTACCATGGACCTGGTGAGGGATTAGCTACCTTTGGTTCTGACTCTCAGAGTGATTCAGGAGATTAGCTAGTAGACTACTTTAGCTTTCATGTTTTGGCTTGTTGTATTAAAGTTAAGATATTGAGTCTGTATTAAGTTGGTTTGAGATATTGGTATATTATTTTAGCAGTTAGTTGTTGTTGTCTTTAATTCTTAGGTTTAACTTCTGTGTTATCTTTTCGTGCTTAGACTGTGTTTGAGTAGATCATACCCTTTACTTGCCCTCCATTCGGAGCTGATATCTGGACAAGTACTTTTTATATTCACTGCATGAGATTAGTTAGCAACCTAGAACAGTTACTACCGCCGACACTGCGGCGTAGGCTGGACGTAACCACTTCTCGTGCCCCTATACTGGGTGCGGGTCGTGACACGTTTTTAGTGGTAGCCCATGCAGGTCTGTCGACTAAATTTTTGGTTACGTTATTGTACCAAGCATGCCTGCAATTAGGAACTTAAGGTAATTAGACAACATTAGGAATGACGCTTAGAACACCTAGAGGAATACTAGGATTGCAACATAGGAAATACATCCCATGCTTGCTATTATAATTTGATTTTCTTGTCTATGATTGTTTTGCTTAAAGAGTCCTTATAAGTCTTTTTATTGTAATTAGATGGTGCTTACTCGTTCATCCCGGTATGTCTCACCTGAGAATGGCACTCTCCCCATCCAGTCAGCTGACCAGTTGACTGATACGCCTCCACCTCCACCTACCACATTCCTCCACTCCACAGATCCAAACCCAGATACCACAACCACCTTCCACATCGCAGGCCCAGCAGGACCCAATACTTCCACCACCCCCTATCACCATACCTACCCAGGCTTCCGTCACACTCGACGGGAACCAACTGCTCATTCTGATCCAGGGGTTCCTAGCAACTCATCAGGAGCAGACCACCCTACTCCGCCAGAGCATGGAGCATTCTGAGGGACGTACCGTGGTCCCACTGTAGAGCCGCGGCAGAGAGCAGGGACGATCAAGGACTTCATGGGTCTGAATCCCAAGGAGTTCTTAGGGACTGAGGGCATAGTAGTAGCAGATGACTGGTTAGACTCGGTAGAGAGGAAGCTCATTGGAGTTAGGATGCCGGATGACCTCCAGGTCGAGGCAGCAGGATTTTTACTGATAGACTTGGCAGGAGTTTGGTTCCGGAATGAGCCGTTATTCGCGAGAGGGACAGCCACTTGGATCAGTTCAAGACCCAGTTCAAGAAGAAATTCTTCTCGACCACCGCTAGGGTAGCCATGGGGCTACTATTCCAGAACATCCAGCAGGGGACCGTTCTGTTGACGAGTATGCGGCAGAGTTTAGTCGCCTGAGCCGTTTCGCTCCTAGCCTAGTTGCTGACCCTGAGGAGATGACGCGTAGGTTTTGCCGTGGTCTAGTTCCAGACATTGGCATTCTTATAGTGGCAAACGGTATGACTGACTACTACCAGAGCTTAGAGTTAGCCCGGAGTATCGAGGACCGTCTTCTGTCTTGCAAGAGGCCGGTTCTGTACATATTGAGGGACCCTCCAAGCGTCAGGCTTTCCAACAGAAAGTGCCGACGCTACACCAGCAGGCATATCATCCTCCCACACCACATCATTCGACCCCGCCAGTTAGAGCCCCGGGACCCCGGCAGCAGAGGCCATTTCAGCAGGTACAGCATCAGTATCGAGGTCAGGACCCGAAGACGATCAGTTGTTCCTACTGCAGGAAGCAGGGACACATCAGGGAGCAGTGTAGGAAGAGGCTGAAGGTTTGCTATAACTGTGGGTCTGATACTCACCAGAAGATGGATTGTCCCGTTGCACCTCCTTATATGGGAGCTAGGCCACCTGTAGCTCAGCACCAGAGGGGTGGAGCTTTTGCGATGACGGTCGAGGAGACCAACGCTGCAGGTGACGGGTTAGCAGGTTTGTCTTTTCTGTCCTTCCTTTCCCATCTTGTTGTATGATTCCATTAGTACCTGTCAGGATATGCTTGTGATATGCTAGATAGTAGTTACCCTGTTCAAGACTGTGAAATCACGACCAGTAGGACTATGATTGTATGTTATCTTTTGACTCTGATTGACTGGGGGTTTGACCTAGAAGGAGTACGACTATCTTAATTTCGAGGACGAAATTTCTCTAAGGAGGGTAGACTTGTAAGACCCAGTTTTCTGAAATTGGGTATTTTTGAAAATTATTATTTTTATTATTTATTAATGGTGTTTTAGTCATAATATGATTTTTGGTGATTTTAGTTAATTTAAAACTATTTTCTAAGTCATAACTTGTAACTTTGTGATTTGACTAGTATAACCCTAGTGTAAACCCTAGAGATTTTATAACCTAGAGACTAACCATGATCATGTGAGCCTAACCATAGGTTTAGAACATCAAATTAGGGCTTTTTAGCCTAAAGGGTATTTTGGTAATTTATTAGAATTTATTTGGATTTATGTGTTTTTATTATTATTTAATTAGTGGATTAGTGTCATGTTAGTCCCTAACCTAGTTTAGCCTAATCTAGGGGTTAGCTACTAACCTAGAAGACTAAGTGTAGGTATTTACTTTATGTTGTAAATATCTTAGGATTGAAATATCTTAGATATTTACTTTATAGATATTTTCATGAAACCTAGAAATATCTACTTGGTCCAAGCCTTAAGAGCTAAGCTAGCAAGGTGTAAAGGAACCCTAAATATCTACCCTACCCCCCCATGGCAGCCACACCCTACCCCCTTCCATATAAACACACCCCCCTCTTCATTCATGCTATTTTTCTATTACACTAAAAACCTAGTTTCCCTACCACTTCAACCCTTCACCACTTAGCCAATTTAACTCCAAATTGAGCCTAGTTTCTTGCATTAGACTCCCTACACTAGAGGATACCAATTGTGGCTTGCTAGCAAGGATTCGTGAAGCTTTGGACATTGGGAGTCGAAGAAGGATCTCATTCAAATAGGCCTATATTTGAGGATTTTGCACATATAGGTAAATGTCTCTAAACCATATTAATATTGTAATTTTTCTTCATAAATGCATGCATATAGGTGTATACTAGCTGTGGGTAAAGTTTGGTGGAATCTAGGGTTGTTTGGTGTCCGTATCGGACACGTATCCTATGGTTTAAATTAGTGTTTGACAAAATGCCTCAAGAAGAACTTTCTATTTTTGCAAAACTTTTTGAACAAAAACCTAGCCTAGACCTTGCTAACCCTAACCCTAATTCACTGACCTCATTTTAGGGTTGTGTCCGTGTCCAAATTGGACACGAACCCACGGTTTTCACAGTGCACAGACACACTGTGCATGCCCTGCTACCCGACACCATTATCTCCTTGGACACGCCACATGGACACGCCATTTTTGGCACAGAGCACGGGGCACTGACTGACAGGTCATCCCCAAAGTTTAGATGATCTCGTGTCGTCAGACACGGAATCGTCCCCGTAAGGGACGTGCACTGCACTGTACAGCTGTGAAAACGGCTCTGACACGGGTCTCGTGTCCCATGTACACGAGTCGTGGACACGTGTCAGGGTGACACATGTGTAGAGGAACCTAAGGCGAACCCCAGGACACGAGCACGAGATGTGTCGTATCCTGTGTCGCGTACACGAGACGCGTGCATCACTGCACGACGCGGTCTGAAACCACGTATTTTCCTCTCTGATACGCGTCCCGTGTCCCCTCTACACGACACGTGGACACAGTGCAGTGCTGGACACGTGCACGAACCCTAGACTCACCTACTGACACGATCACGAGATGTGTATCGCTTTGTGTCGTGTCCTAGACTCGTCTACATGTGTGCACGACGTGTAGTTGTCTATTAGTATGTGTTTTAACCCGATGGGTTTAGGAGTTGGTGGACACGCCGTGTCGTGCTATGGCCATGTCAGGCTAGTAGGAACCTAGAGGAACCTAGGGGCTACCATTACCAACCACGTATCGGACACCTTGGGTCGTTTTTGACACGGGATCGGATTTACCTATTTGCACTGCACAGTAGCCTAATTCCCTAGTTTTCTAAATTTCCAGCTTTATGTAAATCGAATTTCAAACTATTTTTGATGTATTTTATTTCATGTAATTATATGTTTTGTTTTATATATAGTTGTATATTTTGTGTGTGTGGGTGGATTTTAGGATTTTAGGGTATGTGTACATGTTTATACACATGTGTATATAGGTGTATGTATGTGTGTTAGTGTGGTGTGTGTGGCTGTGTTCTCTGTCCCAGTGGACAGAGAACCCCCCCACTGTCTCTCTCTCTCTACCTATCTCTCTCTCCCCCTCTCTCTCACTGTCCCTCTCTCTCATTCTTACTCCCTTCCTCTCTCTCTACCTATATATAATATATATATATATATATATATATATATGTATTAGTGTATATTTTGGTTATATATATTTATTGGTATATATATATGAGAGTATATATATATGCTATATATAATGGGATATATATATTATGTATAAATGGGGTATTATATATAGTTGGATATATAAGTGGGTTATATATAGGTGAGACTATATGGTATTAGAGATATATTGTATATATATAATGGCTATATATATATTGTATACATATGGTAGTGTCCTAGTTACTCTAGCCTATGGTTAGTGAGTTTGGAATTGACCAATAGGCTTAGTAGAACTAGTTTGACTAGATTGTTGACCAGGGTTGACCAAAGTCAACTATAGGTCAAACCTTGACCTAGAAATGACCTAATTGACCTAGAAATGACTTGGATGAACTTAGGACTATTTGACTAAGGTTTGACTAAAACCTAACTAGATGATTAGGTTAACCATGTAGATTGTGAGGGTAATCCTATATAGATGAAGATATGGGGTTAAGTGAGATACTTAGAGTTGAGTCATGACTTAGTTGGAGAATAGGATTAGCTTGATTACAGGATTAAGGTTGGTATTGTACTATATATATTTTGTGTGATATACTTGGTATAGTATCTTAGGTATCCTAAGACAGGTTAGCCTATGTTTGGTTGTGAGTTAGCCTTATAGGTTTGACTGGTTGTTGACCATTAGTCAAGATTAACCTAATTACCTGACTGACTAGTCTTTGTTTGACCAATACCTTAGTTGGTCTAAGTTTGACTTAGACTTGACCCAGATTGATCATGTTGACTAGTATTTGACTAGTTTGATTAGAGTGTTGACCAGGAGTTGACTTTAACCTAGATTAGACTTGTTTAAACCTTGTTTAACCTTATATGACTTAGTTTAACTTCTTGTGACCTAGTATGACTTGATTTGACTTAGTTTGACTGTAGTGTTGACCTAGTTTGACTTTGACCTAGATTGGCTTAGAATTCATATAGATTGCATCGTAGATTTCATTTACCTTCATTTTGGACATGTCATAACTGTATTGCTCTATTTTAGGACATTGTGACCCTGGTACAGACATCTGATATTACACTACTCTTTCCAGAGTAACAGGCGAGTACATTCTCTGATAATTCTCTCATTTATTTGTCGATTACTGTATTTCAGTTCTAGTTAGTTCTATGTGATTCTCTGTATCAACACGTATGGATATTTCTGGATTCATGTATCGACACATACCTTACTTGCTGGCCTCTATTACTGGAGTCATTAGTATCATTCTGGAATCATTTCTGGAATCATCACGTATTGGCCAGACTCATCTCGATTCTTTTTGTCGATTTTGGATTCACTTGCTGGGCGGGGAAATATTGAGTAAGACATGTAGACATACCCCAAATCTGGAATCTCCTACTGGAATCTACCGGAAGCATAGCCATCTCTTGCCCGATCAGTGAGAGATGTGCCTGATACCTACAGCCGTTTCATGTCGACCTCGGTATTTTAAAAACACACTGTTAGATTATAGTTGGACTCACCCTGGTATCATTGATCACTGTTGGACTCATCTTGTACTGGAAATTATCTGGTATCAGATTATATGGACTGGACTCACACTGGGATTATATTAGACTTATATCGTACTGTCTGGACTCACACATGATATTCTAGTTCAGTTAGCTTTTATTACAGTCTTCATTGCCATGATTCTCCTCTTGTTTTAGTTACCTTTCTTTTCTTGTATCTTACTGTGTCTCTGTGCCATCATTACCTGCATAGAACTGCCATGCTCATCAATAAAACTGTCTATAACTGCTTTATAGTTCTTTGTCATTTACTTGGATTTTTCTTGATGAGTTGTACTCGTTCCCGTCCTGATTGGACCTGTTGAAAATATTACAGATGATAATCCTGTGGACACATGCCCTGCTTACCATGGACCTGGCGAGGGATTAGCTACCTTTGGTTCTGACTCTCAGGAGTGATTCAGGAGATTAGCTAGTAGACTACTTTAGCTTTTATGTTTTGGCTTGTTGTATTAAAGTTAAGATATTGAGTCTGTATTAAGTTGGTTTGAGATATTGGTATATTATTTTAGCAGTTAGTTGTTGTTGTCTTTAATTTCTTAGGTTTAACTTCTGTGTTATCTTTTCGTGCTTAGACTGTGTTTGAGTAGATCATACCCTTTACTTGCCCTCCATTCGGAGCTGATATCTGGACAAGTACTTTTATATTCACTGCATGAGATTAGTTAGCAACCTAGAACAGCTTACTACCGCCGACACTGCGGCGTAGGCTGGACGTAACCACTTCTCTGCCCCTATACTGGGTGCGGGTCGTGACATTTTCTCTTCTCACAAACCTAGTCAATTCATGTTTTTTCTTTCTTTTCATTTGCATTCATATAGGAATCAATACTGTGGGTAAAGTTTGGTAGGAAGTAGGTTCGATTTGGTGTCCGTATCGGACACGTATCTGTGTCTTAATTGCAGTGTTTGGTGAAATGCCACTTAGGATTTAATGTTGTGTTTTTGTAAAACAAAATATATTTTTTGGGTAGCCCTAGATGTGTAGGACACGATTCCCTAGGACTGATCATGAATTGGACACTGTTCGTGTCCAAAACAGGACACGAACCCACTGATTTTAACACACTGTTTATAACGTGCACACTGTAAACACGCAAGTGTTTGACACTTCGTGTCGTGTCCACACGTGTTGTGGATACGATACAGTACCTAGACACGTACCCTGACACCTCACCTATCCTAGGATACGACCACGAGGCCCTAGGTGACACACACGTGGCACACAAGCCCTCGACACGCGTGCACGACGCCGCACGACAGTGCGCAGCGGCTCCCTTCTGCTGCTGCACATCTCGTTGCTCGCGTCCACGTTGACACGTACACATGCCACTTGGCACAGAGGTGGGGGCACCCTCTGACAAGCCCCCCCTCGAGTCTCACAACTTCTCGTGTCGTATCGGACACGAAATCGCACTCGCACTGGACACACACTGTCACTTACACCGCGCACAGTGCCTCTGATACGCACTTCGTGCGCGGACACGGGGACACTTGGACACGAATCAGGTACCTAGACACCTAGCCTGACCCTAGGCGAACCCACGCGTGAGCACGAGACACATGGACACGTGTGTCGTGTCCTACACGCGTGTGCACCTTAGCACGATACTGTGCACTGTAATTTACCCGATTTGGGTTTTAGACTCCTGGACACGCCGTGTCGTGTCGTGGTGGACTCCCATCGACACACACGACACGTATGTATGTGGGGTTAGGTTTACCAACCCTTAGTCTTGGGTATTAGCTAGGGTTGGGTCGTCAATTTGGGTTTACCTATTTTCTCTGTACACTGTCATATTTCCAGAGTTTGGATAAATTCCCAGTTTTTAGAAATGAGTTTTGATTTGATTTTTATTATCATTTATACATGTATATGTATATTATATTCAGTATACATATGTATATATATATATGTGTGTATGTGAGTTTTTAGGGTGTACACATGTGTATAGATGTGTATATACACATATGTATTAATGTAGGTTTGTGTGTGTGTTGGGACTGGTTTCCTGTTCCAGGAAACTGAACCCCCCCCATTCCTGTGTGTGTGTCCCTTCCCTCTCTCTCACTGTCTCACTCTCTCTCTATTCAGTCTCCCCTATTCTCTCTCTCTATATGATTCTCTCTCTCATTATATCTCTATATATATTGTATATATTGTATTATTGTATATATATTGTATTAGGTATATAATACATATACATATATATATGTCTATATGTTATATAGTGTGTATAAATATAAGTTATATATTTGGGTATGGGTATATACATATTGACCCCTATATATAGGTATAATGTATAGACCCTATTATAGGTGTAAACCTATGAACCCTATAGCCTTGACCTAGGAATACTAACCTATGGGCTATGATACTAGCCTATGGCCATTAGGCCTAACCCTAATTGACTAGTAAACCAAGACTTAGCTAGTTTGACCCCAATTTGACTAAGTGTTGACCAAGGTCAACCTTAGGTCAAATTTGAACTAGCTTAACCTAGTTTTGACTTAAACTAACCTAGAATGACTAGTTTGACTAACCCTAACTAGTTTAACATTGTTTGACCTAACTTGGACTAGTTTGACCAGTTTGACTTTTAGTGTTGACCAAGGTTGACCAAAGTCAACTATAGGTCAAACCTTGACCTAATTGACCTAGAATGGACTTAGATGGACTCTAAATGACTTGGTGACTAAGGTTTGACTAAACCCTAGACTGTAAACTAGTTGGTTAGGGTTTTGACCTATATAAGGGTATTATTGTAACTTGAGTTATATGGGTAGTCCCATGTAGATGAAGATATGTATGGGGTTAAGTGAGATAATAGGAGTTGAGTCTTGATTTGAGTTAGAGTATGGATTTGCTTGATTATAGGGTTAAGTTTGGTTTGTACTATATGTATTTGTGAGTGATATACCTTGTATAGGAAGTTGGTTATACCTTAGCCTAGTATTATAGTATCTTAGGTATTCTAAGACAGGTTAGCCTATGTTTGGTTTTGAGTTAGCCTTATAGGGTTTGACTGGATGTTGACCATTAGTCAAGATTAACCTAATTACCTGACTGACTAGTCTTTGTTTGACCAATACCTTAGTTGGTCTAAGTTTGACTTAGACTTGACCCAGATTGATCATGTTGACTAGTACTTGACTAGTTTGGCTAGAATATTTGACCAAGGTTGACTTTAACCTAGATTAGATTTGTTTAACCTTGTTTGACCTTGTATGACTTAGTTTAACTTCTTGTGACCTAGTATGACTTGATTTGACTTAGATTGACTGTAGAGTTGACCAAGTTTGACTTTGACCTAGATTGGCTTAGAATTCATATAGATTGCATTGTAGATTTCATTTACCTTCATTTTGGACATGTCATAACTGTATTGCTCTATTTTAGGACATTGTGACCCTGGTACAGACATCTGATATTACACTACTCTTTCCAGAGTAACAGGCGAGTACATTCTCTGATAATTCTCTCATTTATTTGTCGATTACTGTATTTCAGTTCTAGTTAGTTCTATGTGATTCTCTGTATCACGTATGGATATTTCTGGATTCATGTATGTGACACATACCTTACTTACTGATCTCTATTACTGGAATCACTGGAATCATTCTGGAATCATTTCTGGAATCATCATTTGGCCGGACTCATCTCGATTTTTGTGTCTTGTACTGGATTCACTTGCTGGGCGGGGAAATATTGAGTAAGACATGTAGACATACCCCAAATCTGGAATCTCCAAACTGGAATCTACTGGAAGCATAGCCATCTCTTGCCTGATCAGTGAGAGATGTGCCTGATACCTACAGCCGTTTGCATGTCGACCTCGGTATTTTAAAACACACTGTTAGATCATAGTTGGACTCACCCTGGTTTCATTGATCACTGTTGGACTCATCTTGTACTGGAAATTATCTGGTATCAGATTATATGGACTGGACTCACACTGGGATTATATTAGACTTATATCGTACTGTCTGAGACTCACACATGATATTCTAGTTCAGTTAGCTTTTATTACAGTCTTCATTGCCATGATTCTTCTCTTGTTTTAGTTACCTTTCTTTTCTTGTATCTTACTGTTTCTCTATGCCATCATTACCTGCATAGAACTGCCATGTTCATCAATAAAACTGTCTATAACTGCTTTATAGTTCTTTGTCATTTACTTGGGTTTTTCTTGATGAGTTGTGCTCGTTCCCGTCCTGATTGGACCTGTTGAAAATATTACAGATGATAATCCTGAGGACACATGCCCTGCTTACCATGGACCTGGCGAGGGATTAGCTACCTTTGGTCCCGACTCTCAGGAGTGATTCAGGAGATTAGCTAGTACACTACTTTAGCTTTCATGTTTTGGCTTGTTGTATTAAAGTTAAGATATTGAGTCTGTATTAAGTTGGTTTGAGATATTGGAGTATTATTTAGCAGTTAGTTGTTGTTGTCTTTAATTCCTTAGGTATAACTTCTGTGTTATCTTTTCGTGCTTAGACTATGTTTGAGTAGATCATACCCTTTACTTGCCCTCCATTCGGAGCTGATATTTGGACAAGTACTTTTTATATTCACTGCATGAGATTAGTTAGCAACCTAGAACAGCTTACTACCGCCGACACTGCGGCGTAGGCTGGACGTAACCACTTCTCGTGCCCCTATACAGGGTGCGGGTCGTGACACGTTTTTAGTGGTGGCCCATGCAGGTCGAGAGTCGCATTAGTGCGATATCGTGGTAGTACGGCGACTTAGTTGTACTGCTACGAGCCTGCGATAGAATATAGGAATTAAGGTATTAGGATGAGAGTATACCCAATCACTGTTAGGATTTCATGAGAGATTCCGGGACGACCTTGAGAATCTTATTTTGAACTTCGATATTAGAAAACCCTTTTCCTTTTGTTTTAATTCACCCTCACTCCTTGATGTTTAAGGGATCTTGGACTATTTAACCTTATTCATCATTACCTCCCTTATATTTTGACCTTCTTTACTGCTAATTTAGCCTTAGTTTTGCAAGCTTATATTTTATCGAGCTTGATCACGACATATTTTATTGGGGGCTAGTACCCACTAACATATTGTCTAATCAGGGCCGGTGCATGATGGTCTGATCAACCTATTGCACTTTGGTTCGCTTTCATATATTATTCTACATGGATGGAGCCACTTGCAGGTTCTGTTCTTTCAAATCCATTCCCATCTTGTTTCATTATATCTGTCTTGAAATCCAATTCCATATGCTCCTACCTATTTCTTATTTTTGATGAATTTGACCTGATAGTTCTTTTGATTTTATCTCTTACTTAGGAGTAGGAGTAGGAGTAGGAGTAGGAGTAGCTCTAATTGTTAATATGATCCTTTAGGAATGAATTGATGTATGTGCTATACCTTTGACTTAGAAGAGTAGCTCTAACCATAGAATGGTAAACCTCTTAACCCTATTGATTCATTGTTTTCTTACCTACCTAGTCTAATACCCATAGTCACAGACTATCCCATTTAACCTATCCTTGTACTACTATTGCATCACAACTTCTGGTTTAAATTTAGGCCATTGACCATTCCCACTCTAATTATGATCATCGTAGGCACATTACCATGACTTTTAAATTAGGAGCACAAGACTAGTTGTTTTCTCAAAACCAATTTCACAGGCATGACCTAGACTTGACAACCTACACCCATGACCTTAGTATCCCACTAAGGCACACCATTTTATACTTCAATTGCTTAGTACGACTTTCCTGACACAAGACTTCTTCCTAAATTACCCCATAGAGTTACTTTTGATTCCAATTTAAATTGAGGACACCCTTGACCTAAACCTGCCAGTCCAATTTATTGGACATGACCCAGTATAGGTCTACTACCCACATTTTACTTGTTGACCTTGTATGCTGCTAAGTAGTAACTCTGACTTTGATTGTTGAGGGTTTGACCCAGGAGGAGTACGACCATCTAAATTTCGAGGACGAAATTTCTCTAAGGAGGGTAGACTTGTAAGACCCAGTTTCTGAAATTGGGGTATTTTTGAAAAATTATTATTTTTATTATTTATTAATGGTGTTTTAGTCATGATATGATTTCTGGTGATTTTTAGTTATATTAAAACTATTTCATAAGTCATGACTTATACTTTGTGACTTTGTTAGTATAACCCTAGTGTAAACCCTAGAGATTTCATAACTTAGAGACTAACCATGATCATGTGAGCCTAGCCATAGGTTTAGAACATCAAATTAGGGCTTTTTGGCCTAAAGGGTATTTTGGTAATTTTCTAGGAATTAAGTAGGATTAGGGAGATTTTACTATTCATGGACTTTTGATTAGTGACTTGATAATCCCTAACCTAGTTTACCCTAACCTAGAGATTAGTCACTAACCTAGGAGGCTAATGTTAGATGTTAACCTATGTGTAAATATCTAGGTTTGATAATATCTAGATATTTTACTTTTAGATATTTTAGAAACCTAAAATAATCTATCCCCTTAGTCAAATACTTAGGAGCTAAGTTTTGCTAGGTGGATAAGCCCTAAATATCTACCCCCTACCCCCCCTTGGCAGCCCACACTTCTATATAACCCCATGGATTTATTCATGAACAAAATTACATGAAATTAAATCCACAAAATTCCCTTTTCCTTCAACCCTTGATAACTTGATCATTCTTGGTCCAAATTGACTCTAGTCTCTTGCATTGGAACCCTACAACATCTAGGGAGCTAAGGGAAGCTAGAAATTCAGAATTTGGGAGCTTGGGCATCATCGAGTTGGAGATCACACAACCCCATTCTCTTGTTTTTCCTTGGATTTGCACAATAGGTATTTTCTCACAAACCTAGTCAAATTCCTGTTTTTCTTTCATAATTGCATTCATATAGGAATAACAATACTGTGGGTAAAGTTTGGTAGGAAGTAGGTTCGATTTGGTGTCCGTATCGGACACGTATATGTGTCTTAATTGCAGTATTTGGTGAAATGCC
Source organism: Iris pallida (assembly GCA_029216955.1). Lineage (NCBI taxonomy): Eukaryota > Viridiplantae > Streptophyta > Magnoliopsida > Asparagales > Iridaceae > Iris > Iris pallida. The sequence continues at coordinate 42,133 of JANAVB010025025.1, forward strand.
ACTTAGGATTTAATGTTGTGTTTTTGTAAAACAAAATATATTTTGGGTAGCCCTAGATGTGTAGGACACGATTCCCTAGGACTGAGCGTGAATTGGACACTGTTCGTGTCCAAAACAGGACACGAACCCACTGATTTTAACACACTGTGCACACTGTAAACACGCAAGTGTTTGACACTTTCGTGTCGTGTCCACACGTGTTGTGGACACGATACAGTAACCTAGACACGTACCCTGACACCTCACCTATCCTAGGACACGACCACGAGGCCCTAGGTGACACACACGTGGCCCTAGACTGGTCGACACGCGTGCACGACGCAGCACGACAGTGCGCGCGGCTCCCCTGCTGCTGCACATCTCGTGCTCGCTGCACGTGACACGTGGACACATGCCACTTGGCACAGAGGTGGGGGCACCCTCTGACAAGCCCCCCCTCGAGTCTCACAACTTCTCGTGTCGTATCGGACACGAAATCGCACTCGCACTGGACACACACTGTCACTTACACGCGCGCACAGTGCCTCTGATACGCACTTCGTGCGCGGACACGGGGACACTTGGACACGAATCAGGTACCTAGACACCTAGCCTGACCCTAGGCGAACTCACACGCGTGAGCACGAGACACATGGACACGTGTGTCGTGTCCTACACGCGTGTGCACCTTAGCACGATACTGTGCACTGTAATTTACCCGATTTGGGTTTTAGACTCCTGGACACGCCGTGTCGTGTCGTGGTGGACTCCCATCGACACACACGACACGTATGTATGTGGGGTTAGGTTTACCAACCCTTAGTCTTGGGTATTAGCTAGGGTTGGGTCGTCAATTTGGGTTTACCTATTTTCTCTGTACACTGTCATATTTCCAGAGTTTGGATAAATTCCCAGTTTTTAGAAATGAGTTTTGATTTGATTTTTATTATCATTTATACATGTATATGTATATTTCAGTATTGTATACATATGTATATATATATATATGTGTGTGTATGTGAGTTTTTAGGGTGTACACATGTGTATAGATGTGTATATACACATATGTATTAATGTAGGTTTGTGTGTGTGTGTTGGGACTGGTTTCCTGTTCCAGGAAACTGAACCCCCCCATTCCTGTGTGTGTCCCTTCCCTCTCTCTCACTGTCTCACTCTCTCTCTATTCAGTCTCCCCTATTCTCTCTCTCTATATGATTCTCTCTCTCTCATTATATCTCTATATATATATTGTATATATATTGTATATATTGTATTAGGTATATATATACATATACTAATATATGTCTATATGTTATAGAGATGTGTGTATAAATATAAGTTATATATATTTGGGTATGGGTATATACATATTGACCCCTATATATAGGTATAATGTATAGACCCTATTATAGGTGTAAACCTATGAACCCTATAGCCTTGACCTAGGAATACTAACCTATGGGCTATGATACTAGCCTATGGCCATTAGGCCTAACCCTAATTGACTAGTAAACCAAGACTTAGCTAGTTTGACCCCAATTTGACTAAGTGTTGACCAAGGTCAACCTTAGGTCAAATTTGAACTAGCTTAACCTAGTTTTGACTTAAACTAACCTAGAATGACTAGTTTGACTAACCCTAACTAGTTTAACATTGTTTGACCTAACTTGGACTAGTTTGACCAGTTTGACTTTTAGTGTTGACCAAGGTTGACCAAAGTCAACTATAGGTCAAACCTTGACCTAATTGACCTAGAATGGACTTAGATGGACTCTAAATGACTTGGTGACTAAGGTTTGACTAAACCCTAGACTGTAAACTAGTTGGTTAGGGTTTTGACCTATATAAGGGTATTATTGTAACTTGAGTTATATGGGTAGTCCCATGTAGATGAAGATATGTATGGGGTTAAGTGAGATAATAGGAGTTGAGTCTTGATTTGAGTTAGAGTATGGATTTGCTTGATTATAGGGTTAAGTTTGGTTTGTACTATATGTATTTGTGAGTGATATACCTTGTATAGGAAGTTGGTTATACCTTAGCCTAGTATTATAGTATCTTAGGTATTCTAAGACAGGTTAGCCTATGTTTGGTTTTGAGTTAGCCTTATAGGGTTTGACTGGATGTTGACCATTAGTCAAGATTAACCTAATTACCTGACTGACTAGTCTTGTTTGACCAATACCTTAGTTGGTCTAAGTTTGACTTAGACTTGACCCAGATTGATCATGTTGACTAGTACTTGACTAGTTTGGCTAGAATATTTGACCAAGGGTTGACTTTAACCTAGATTAGATTGTTTAACCTTGTTTGACCTTGTATGACTTAGTTTAACTTCTTGTGACCTAGTATGACTTGATTTGACTTAGATTGACTGTAGAGTTGACCAAGTTTGACTTTGACCTAGATTGGCTTAGAATTCATATAGATTGCATTGTAGATTTCATTTACCTTCATTTTGGACATGTCATAACTGTATTGCTCTATTTAGGACATTGTGACCCTGGTACAGACATCTGATATTACACTACTCTTTCTAGAGTAACAGGCGAGTACATTCTCTGATAATTCTCTTATTTATTTGTCGATTACTGTATTTCAGTTCTAGTTAGTTCTATGTGATTCTCTGTATCAACATGTATGGATATTTCTGGATTCATGTATGTGACACATACCTTACTTACTGATCTCTATTACTGGAATCACTGGAATCATTTCTGGAATCATTTCTGGAATCATCATTTGGCCGGACTCATCTCGATTTTTGTGTCTTGTACTGGATTCACTTGCTGGACGGGGAAATATTGAGTAAGACATGTAGACATACCCCTAAATCTGGAATCTCCAAACTGGAATCTACTGGAAGCATAGCCATCTCTTGCCTGATCAGTGAGAGATGTGCCTGATACCTACAGCCGTTTGCATGTCGACCTCGGTATTTAAAACACACTGTTAGATCATAGTTGGACTCACCCTGGTTTCATTGATCACTGTTGGACTCATCTTGTACTGGAAATTATCTGGTATCAGATTATATGGACTGGACTCACACTGGGATTATATTAGACTTATATCGTACTGTCTGGACTCACACATGATATTCTAGTTCAGTTAGCTTTTATTACAGTCTTCATTGTCATGATTCTTCTCTTGTTTTAGTTACCTTTCTTTTCTTGTATCTTACTGTTCTCTATGCCATCATTACCTGCATAGAACTGCCATGTTCATCAATAAAACTGTCTATAACTGCTTTATAGTTCTTTGTCATTTACTTGGGTTTTTCTTGATGAGTTGTGCTCGTTCCCGTCCTGATTGGACCTGTTGAAAATATTACAGATGATAATCCTGAGGACACATGCCCTGCTTACCATGGACCTGGCGAGGGATTAGCTACCTTTGGTCCGACTCTCAGGAGTGATTCAGGAGATTAGCTAGTACACTACTTTAGCTTTCATGTTTTGGCTTGTTGTATTAAAGTTAAGATATTGAGTCTGTATTAAGTTGGTTTGAGATATTGGAGTATTATTTAGCAGTTAGTTGTTGTTGTCTTTAATTCCTTAGGTATAACTTCTGTGTTATCTTTTCGTGCTTAGACTATGTTTGAGTAGATCATACCCTTTACTTGCCCTCCATTCGGAGCTGATATCTGGACAAGTACTTTTTATATTCACTGCATGAGATTAGTTAGCAACCTAGAACAGCTTACTACCGCCGACACTGCGGCGTAGGCTGGACGTAACCACTTCTCGTGCCCCTATACATGGTGCGGGTCGTGACACATGCCAACCGTTAAATTATTATAAAAATGTGTACATGTAGATAGAATAATGCTATTTGTCCCTCCAAATTGTACCTCCAAACTGTCCCTCCTTATGTGGCAGCTGACGTGACAAGTTGATGTAGCAGCTGACGTGACAAATTTTAAAATTAAAATTAACATTAACATAAAATTAACATTAAAATTAATGTTAACATTAACATTAAAATTAATATTAACATTAACATTAACATTAAAATCAACATTAACATTAATTAATATTAATATTAATGTTAATATTAAATTAACATTAATATTAATATTAATGTTAATATTAAATTAACATTAATATTAACATTAATTAATATTAACATTAAATTACATGGACAAAATTGGATAATTAATTTTTTGGGTTAAAATTTGCCAGGTAAATGGCCATGTCAGATAACACATCTCTTATACAAAACACAAAGGTTTTTGAATCCTAGGGCTGACTGTGCCAAGATAAAGAGTGGTTGGGATTTAATCTTAATGAATCAACGGTTGTGGGGTTTTATGGGGAAGAGCATTATGGGAGTGAGGTTTTATGGGGAAGAGCATTATTGGGAGTGGGGTTTTATGGGGAATCCAAAGATGGGAATTTAATATTTTGATGGTTGGGATTTAATTTTTGATGGGGGCCTCATAATGGTCGTGGATGAGCATTATTGAGAGTGGGATTTTATGGGGAATGAGCATTATTGAGAGTGGAATTTTATGGAAAATCCAAAGAGTGGGGTTTGCACTCATAATGGTTGTGGATGAGCATTATTGAGAGTGGGGGGCCTCATAATTATTATTATTCGTTTAAAATTGGGGGTCCAAGATTTTGAGAGGGAATACCTTAAATGAACCATACCTTATGGGCACGGGTTATGACAGTAATATTATATAATATGCCACATTAGCTGCACATAAGAAGAGATTATTGGAGGAATAATTTGGAGGTACGAATAGTATTACTACGTAGATATCTCAATACAATCTAACGCATAGGAAAGAAAGGGTTTTTGTGTCGGAGTACCCATTAATTTGTCCATTCCTTGGGAGTCTTTCTATGGCAAGTGAAGTGCTAGGTATTATTGGGAATAATGAAAGCAAAACTCCAAACCAAGACATGCCAGGTGCACACTCTCCCAGAAGAATAACAGTAAAGCCATCAACAATTCAGTAGCACCACCCCAAGGACAAATGTTGCATGAGAAGAAGATAAGAGAAGAACAACAGTCCCTGCATGCAATTTTGAATTTTATAAACTGCATGCATGCAACAACAACAACAACAAAAATATTGGCACTTGGCAGGCTAATTAGGTCTTTCAAGTTGAACACTAAAATTTCATTCCATTTCCAAATCCTCAAACTGCCATAGCCAGTGACAAGTTCACTGCAGCCAGAATTAAACAGTGCTTGCTAGCTAATCCATAGTTGACAAAAACTAGACCAATTAGTGGTTCTTCATAATATGTATAAACTAGTTAAGACTCGCTCATTCAAATTCCCTGGTGGTGGCGGTGGTGATGGTGGCGGTGGAAGTAGGAAGGAGGGAGGGACGGAGACGGAAGGGGACGTCCTAGTGTAGTTTCCGGCGCCGGTAGAGAACACTGGTGGGAAACTGCCGGGCCGTTTGTCGGAGCAGGGAGAGGAGGCGCCGACAGCTGCGGTGGCACCGGCGGCAGCGGGCACTGATAGCACTTGGTGAAGAGGCGAATGAGTCGATCTGGTGCACGAAGTTGGTCATGCTCGCCCACCCCCCGAATCCGAACCCGACCACGAGACCCAGGCGACGATGAACGCGTTGATCGCGTACGCCCCGATCCACCTGCCCAGGAACTTCGGTGGCGGCTCGACAGCGTTCTGCAGCATAACAGAAGAACATATGATCAGAAGAACGTATGTATGCATATGACGAATACAGCAAATTGTAGTCGGAAAATGA
>JANAVB010025026.1:0-25078 GCA_029216955.1 Iris pallida
TGTACAACCCACTCCTAGTCAGTCTGGAGCTGGGGGTGGTACATATGCTGAAGTTCCTCCTCCCAATTATACTCAGCAAGTTACAATCTTCCGGAGTTGTTACCGAAGAATTGAAGAACCTCAGAACTCAATTTGAGGCATTCAAACAGAAAGATGGTTTGCAAAGGTTAGGTATCAAACAACCTTACCCGATAGAATGGAAGCAAGTATCTTACCCTCCTAAGTACAAACCTCCTACTATCTCATTCTATGATGGAACCACTTCTCCGAGTCAATTCATCAATATTTTGAAGTGATGACTGATCAACTACAACCAAGTGACGCCCTCCTTACTCGGGTGTTTGTTGGATGCCTCAAGGGAACAGCTTATGATTGGTATAGAAGCCTCCCTGATGGGTGCATTACCTCATTTGCTGGTTTCAAACAAATATTTCTTGAACGATTCTATGAAGGGCTCAATGACATGACTATGTCTGCTCTCATAAGAATCAAGCAGAAGAACAATGAAACTACGGAGGATTTCATTGAACGGTTTCGAAGAGAAGCTTTGAAGATGCCTCTTGGAACTCCTGATGCTGTCACCATCGACACATGCAAATCAAATTTCCTACCAATTATCAGCATGTGGATAGGATCAACTCAATTTCAAGATTGGCCTTCTTTTATAGTTAGCGCCAAGGCCGCAGAAACTAGTGCTGAAACCTTCAAAGGTTTAGGAGTGCAGATGTCTCCTAAAGAAACAGGTCAAGGTACTAACAATAATGCTAAATCCAATACCCGTAAGGGGAAAGAAACTCTTGAAGTGAACCTTCATAGTAAAGATGCATCAACTGTTCAAGCTTCTCCTACCTCTACAACTCAACAACCAAGAACACCTCGTCCCAGAGAAGAATACTCTTTTGATGACGATGATGTCCAAGGTACCTTTGAATGTCTGCTGAAAGGTAATAAAATACAGTTACCTGAAATCAAGAAACCAGACGAAGCTGGTAAGACAGATCACCCCAAATACTGTCCGTACCACAGAATGTTGGGTCACACACTTCGTACATGTTATGTACTGAAAGGAAAGATTCAGGAAATGATCAAATCTGGAGCTATCTCTCTTACTCCAAAAGAGAAGACTGTCACTTCCAATGTTGTCTCTATGCAATTTGGAGATTTCCCTCCTCAACTTCTTGAAAATGGGATTATTCTTATTCCCAAGGCAACTCTAGAAATAGTGAATATTCCTCCTCCACAATCTAAAGGATTGGTGCCAATCACTATAGAAACGGGAGAAATAATGTGGATTCATCCTGATCTAATGGCAGACTTTGAATCTCCTCTTCCTCAAAAGACTACTTCTCGAAAGTCTAAAAAAGCTGGAAAAATTAAGTCATGTCATATGACTTCTCTCGGATCTACCTCTGACATAGAGCCAAAAGATAAGGAAGAAGCACTTGCTGGTGCTACTCGAACAGGAAAACCTTATCTGAAGGATTATTCCAAGAATCCTGAGGATATTCCTGATGTCTTTCCTGCTGATAAAGACGCTGCTGATGTTCCTATTGAAAAAGAATCATCCACGGCACCTGTTCCTTCAATCACACAGGGGGTACCTACTCCTTCCAAGCCCACAGCTATTGAGAAAGGCAAGCAACAAGTTCGGTTTGATAAACCAATCAAGAAGTCCCCTCCTCTTGGGCTTCAGAAGCCTTATAGTTTTGACATTTTAGCGCAACTTGCTAATACTCCAGCTAGAATGTCCCTCTTTGAACTTCTACGTCTTTCCAAAGAAACTCGGGAGACGTTAAGTGAAGCACTTCTACAGGCTGAATCTTGTCTTGCACAATTAAAAAAGCCGGATGCAGAACCTGCCACTTGCTTACATTGCAACAGTGTATTGGAGATTATCCCAAATATCACCTTTACACAAGACGACATGCTTCTGGAGAGTAATCTACATGATCGGCCTCTCTACTACACCGGTTATATTGATACGATGAAGATAGATCGTATTCTTATTGACCCAGGTTCTGCTATAAGCATAATACCGAAGAGTCTGTTGGATGAGCTAAAAATCCCTCTTCACAAACTTTCCAAGACGGTTACTACTATCTTGGGATTCAATCAAAGCCGAAGCGAGCCCTTGGGAAAGATTCATCTGAAGCTTCAGATAGGCGATTTCAGATCCAAAGTCACTTTCTATGTGATCGAGATCGTGGGATCCTATAATCTTCTTCTGGAAAGGCCCTTCCTTCATGAAAATAATGTGGTGCCCTCTACTCTCCATCAATGTTTCAAATACATTGACAGCAATGGAAATGTACAAAAGGAAGTTGCCGATATAAATCCTTTCCGTGGAGTTGAAGCTTATTTCAATGATTCCCGGATGTATAAAGAAGAGTACACAAAAGTGATACAAGCTATGGAATAGGAGGATTCACAAAGTGAGACTTTAACAATCCCTGTTAAAGGTCGAACTTCTCAGCAACTGTCTCCTAAATCCTCCGGAGAAGGCCCCTTCATTATTCCAGTAAGCGGACGTATTTCTCCATCACCGCAATTATCTGCTCAAGACACACTGATCTTTCCCGTCAGCGGGCGTACTACAGCTCCTGTATCTTCATATATGAAACATGATACTCTGATAATCCCAGTTGGAGGGCGGACTACTCTTCCATCTCAAGCTTCAAGGGAGCTCACCTCTTCTGAGCCATTTGTTATCGATCTTAATCGAAACAAAACTTCTTCTCGTACTTCTTCTCCCCCTTTAGTCATTGATTTGGCTAAAATCTCTAAGGCTCAAGCTTCTCCCAATGTAAATATTGCTACTTTTGAAGTCAATAAAAAGTCTCCATCTTTGCAGTATGTTGATGTGTGTAATTATGTTCATAGTTATTTATATTTGTTGGATGACTTGAGCAAAATAACCATAGGAGTTGTACAGACTTTTCATACAGATGTATCCCTAGAACCAGTACAATCTTCTTACTTTCTAGTTCCTAGTAGAAAACCGGGAGACATTCCAATATTCTTTTACAAAGGGCCCCAGAATCCTTCTGGTTTAGAAGATGATGACAAGAACGATGATACTGGAAGATTACAATTACGTCGTTATAGTCAGCAATCTAAAGACATCATTAAAAACATGGGCTATGACTTCAGAACTGGCCTCAGTAATGGAAGAGGAAGAAAAATGCCTGTTCGAATTCCTCCTCTGAAATATGGAAGGACGAAATGCGGACTGGGTTATATTGCTCCTATTCCTTTTATCAATATTGTCCATGAAGATCCTGAATCTGATGAAGATAAGAGATCTGATTCTTCTAGTACTATCTCTTGGGAGTCCGATATGAGTATTGGTGACTTTCACTGCAACATTCTGTCTGCTAACATGGTTTCTATTGACCGTTCTGAAGAAAGTGATGAAGACGAAGAAGAGTTTGAAATCTCACCCGAATCAGAACAATGGGCCCAAAGATTAGATAATCAATGGGAGTTCCGATTTGAGCAAAAAGAACCCCCGACTGAAGACAGACTTGTCCAAATAGATGTTGGTGAAAAGGGATCCCCCAAACCAATATTCATCAGTGAAAGTCTTTCAGAAACTGATAAGCAAGACATGATTAAACTTATTCGTGACTATATTGACGTCTTCGCTTGGAGTTATGAAGATATGCCAGGACTTGATCCACAAATTACAACTCACAAGCTCAATATCATGTCGAATGCTAAACCGGTCAAACAACAACATCGACGATTTCGTCCAGACATTATGGATGCAATTGAAGCTGAAGTCAATAAACTCTTAGCTTCTGGGTTTATTAGAGAAGAACAACATCCCGATTGGGTAGCTAATATAGTTCCTGTTCTTAAAAAGACTGGCAAGATCAGAATATGCATAGACTTCCGCGATCTCAATGCGGCATGTCCTAAAGATGAATTCCCTCTACCAATCACTGATGTCATGATCGATAATACCTGTGGATTTGAACGGATGTCATTCATGGACGGGTATTCTGGGTACAATCAGATTAAAATATTTCCAGATGATGAGAAGCACACTTCTTTCAGAACGCCGATCGGTACATACTGTTATACAGTTATGCCGTTCGGTCTCAAGAATGCAGGAGCAACTTATCAACGAGCCATGAGCACTATATTCCGTGAACATTTGCGAAAAACAGTCGAATGCTACGTTGATGATATTGCAGTCAAGAGTCGACAAAAGGAGGATCATATCCAAGATTTGAAAACTATTTTTGATCTAATGCGTAAGCATCAATTAAAGATGAACCCTACTAAGTCCTTCTTAGGCGTCTCTAGTGGCAAATTTCTCGGCTTCGTCATTACCGCTAAAGGTATACACGTGGATCCCGAGAAGATCAAAGCCATCCAAGAGATGCGTCCTCCACGCACCTTAAAAGAGCTACGAGGATTTCAAGGAAGGATCGCTTATATCAGGAGATTCATCTCTAATTTATCAGGACGCTGCAGACCATTCAATAAACTTATGAAGAAAGGTGTTTCTTTTGTCTGGAATGATGAATATCAGAAAGCATTCGAGGATATAAAATAATATCTGATGAGCCCACCAGTATTGGTACCTCCTGTCTCAGGAATTCCGTTTCTCCTATATACCCGAGCAATGAGTCATTCATTGGGTGCATTGCTCGCTCAAAAGAATAAAATGGTCATGAACAAGCCATTTATTAACTCAGTCGCACTATGACCGGAGCTGAACCTCGATATTCACCGGTTGAAAAAGAATGTCTAGCCTTGATGTTCGCTGTCCAAAAGACACGACATTATATCATGGGTCAGACCATTCATGTTATCTCCAGAATCAATCCTATACGGATCATGATGAAGAAACCTAGTGTTTTGAATTCTAGATTGGCTAACTGGGGAATTTTACTTGCTCAGTATGACATGCATTATATTCCTCAGAAATCAGTCAAAGGACAAGCTTTAGCTGATTTTCTGGCTGCTCATTCTATCCCAGAAAATTCAAAACTCTATGATGAAATCCCAGATGAAGTCTTAGATTCAAATCAAATTGCTGAAGAAGATCCTACTTGGCGTCTATTCTTTGATGGAGCTTCAAGAATAGGTCCTAATGGTGATATTGTTGCTGGAGTTGGATTGTTCTTGTATCGCCAGAAGGTCTTGCTATTCAAAGAGCTTATTCTCTCGATCAACCATGTTCAAACAATGTAGCTGAGTACAATGCATTGCTTATTGGTCTTCAACTCGCTAAATATCTGAATATTCAACATTTGGAAGCATATGGAGACTCTAAACTTATTGTCAATCAAATAAGAGGCACTTATGAAGTTCGCCACCAAGATCTGGTTCCTTATCATAGATCGGCTATATCTATGGCTTCTTCGTTTGAAGAATTCTTCATTGAACATGTTAGGCGAGCATGTAACACAGAAGCTGATGCTCTTGCTAATCTGGCGGCAGTATTGGCTATTCCGATTAGACGTCAACAAGTGATTGTTGTTTACAATCGGGAATTATTCCATCTCGAAAACAATCTAACTCTGGGACTTCCAGTTGACACTGAGGAATCAACATCTCATGATGTCAACACAACAAGAGGATTTGGATTTAGCCGTAAATCATTATCCTCTTCATCCGATTCCAGCATAGAATTCATCTTCAGTAACTCGACTGAGGATCAAAATACGGATAAAGATTGGAGACTTTCTTTCTTAGATTTCGTATTGTATGATATTCTTCCAGATGATCCGAGTGAGGCAGCATCTATTAGACGACGATCACTCAGATTCTATTATAATCATACTACAAAAACTTTATATCGTCGAGCTTATGATGGTTTACTTCTTCGATGTATTGCCGGTGAGGAGGCTCAGCAGATCATTCGTGAAGCACATGATGGAATTTATGGGGCACATCAGCCAGGACCAAAACTTCAAGACCATATTAGACGTATGGGTTATTACTGGCCCACTATGGTATCAGACGCCATCGAATATGCAAGAAAGTGCAAAGCTTGTCAAATCCATGCTGATTTTATTCATCAACCCTCTGAATTTCTACATCCGACGGTAGCATCATGGCCCTTCGAAGCTTGGGGCATGGACATTATTGGTCCGATCAATCCGCCGTCATCAAAAGGTCATCGGTTTATTCTAGCAATAACCGATTATTTCTCCAAATGGGCTGAAGCTATTCCTTTATCTGAAGTTAAAACATCCAATGTCATCAGCTTTATCAAACACTACGTCATCTACAGATTTGGTGTTCCTCGACGCCTTATTCATGATAACGGACCACAGTTCGTCAGCCAGAAATTTACTCGATTCTGTGACGATCATCAGATCAATAATGTGGCCTCAACTGCATATAATCCGACAGCTAACGGATTAGCAGAAGCTTTCAACAAGACCATCATCAAACTCTTAAAGAAGTTTGTCTCTACTAACAAACAAAATTGGAGTGAGAAACTTGGTGAATGTCTGTGGGCTTATCGTACTACAGTCCGTAATGCTACTAAATGTTCACCCTTCTCTCTGGTGTATGGTTGCGAAGCTGTTCTTCCATTAGAGATTCAAATTCCTTCTTTAAGGATAGCAATCGCTAATGAACTTACTGCAGAAAATAATGATCGTCTTCGACTTCAGGAATTAGAAGCTCTGGATGAAAAGCGGTTATCTGCTCAACAGAATATTGAATTCTATCAAGATAGAATTTCGAGAGCTTTTAATAAGAAAGTCAGAGTTCGAGCGTATAAAAAAGGAGAACTTGTTCTAACGGTCAGACGTCCTATGACTATGACTCATATGAGCAAGGGCAAATTTGACGTAAAATGGGAAGGTCCCTATATCGTGAGCAGAGTTTTCTCAAATGGAGCTTATCAACTCTCAGAATTGGATGGTCGAAAAGTTTGATGCCTATTAATGGCAAATTCCTTAAAAAGTATTATGTATAAATATATATGCTTGTAATCATCAGACAAGTTCATGTTTAGAAATAGAATTTTTATTTTATTTTTGATCATGGATGATGGTACATGATACTAAGGAAGATCACTATCATCCTTCTCTACATTTGGACACAAATGTAGTCAGCGAAAGAACCAAGAACCTCATTGCTAGAGCCCACGAGGAATTTGCAAGCAGCCAGCCTCACGGCTTCTTCTTCTTCAGTCCTCCCTGGTTCAAGCAGGAAGTCCAGATTGTCCCTTGGTGGCTGAAGTGCAGACGAACCTTCATCCGCCTCTGCCTTTTTAGGCTGAATTGGATCAGCAGGACGTTCTTCAGTGTCCTTCACAACCTTAGGGGCGATCTCAGCCTTCTTGGATGCTTCTCCAGACGACATTTTTATGTTGAGGAATAGGAGTGTTCGTTCTATCTGATCTCTGCTATATATATAGGCAGAAATTTCTTCGAATGACGAATCGTCACATTCATCCGATGGTTCGCTCGTTCATTAATACTTGACGGTTCATCCGTTCATTTATTACATTCACTCGACAGTTCATCTATTCATCATTTCCGATGGTTCATCCGTTCATAATCTTCTATCAATTTATTAAGTGGGGATTCGTTATTTATCATATTTTCATAACCTCTGAATCAATTCTGAATCTACTTACTCATTTGTCATGTTTTGACCTCTGCATAGAAATCAATCTATTTTCTTTTGAGTTCTTACATATTATCACGTCCATAATACCTCTGATAATATTATATACTCTACAACAGAAAAGATGATTTTATTATCTATCATGTCCACAATTCATCCACAAATACAAATCATTAAGCATAGAAGAATTGTCATTTCCATTCTCATATCATCATAAAAAGTCTATTACATTTTCTTAGACTTTCCTACAAATCATAATGGAAATCTATTACAATCTTTGGATTTTCATTCGACACCACAACAACAACCTAATAGAGATCTATCTTCTTCTTTGGATCTTCTCCGTCGGACCTTCTCCGTCAGGTTCGTTGTTCGTGGCAGTTCCTGACTGTCTGGGTCTCAGTCACGACCAGATCAGCAGGAATCAAACTCTGGTCTTCTCTCTCAGACAAGAGGAGAACCACAGAGTATGGCAGCCCGAAGGCGTGGTGCTGCCAATACAATTGGTGGATTGAGGGTAACCTCTCAAGGAAGATAGGAATGAATTCCATATTGGGATACAATTCCTAGTTCTGCCTTGAAAGGAACTCTACTACCCGATTTCTCGGGGTAGAGTTGACTCCACCATCCAACTCTCGTGTATAAAGGCTCTTCCTACCATCTAAGGAAGACCCTTCTATTTCACGAAGAGTTTTGAGTTGTCTGATTTACGCGTCAAAAGCGTATGAGCTCCCTGATGTAGATGTCAGCAGGATATTCTCCACAGCATCCACATCCCCAATGCCAGTTCTGAAGAAAATTTTCAGCCAAGTTTCTGTAGGAAGCATTAAGAAGAAAAAATTAGATCAACAGAAATCATTCAGCGTGCATTTATCAAACAGATACAGGTGTGTATTGTTCAAATCAGAAATCAGAAACGAAAAGCCTATCTTCAACAGCAACAAAATATTACACGTACTACGCTGACTTACCTTCAAGTTTGGTGCTAAGGATTGGCAAACTCATGTTTGATACAGTGCGCAGAAGTTGAACATTAGAAAACATTGCTTTCCTGTTTGAGAGTGAAATCTCCCGAAAATTTCATTCTCAGAGAAGAAGAAGAAGAATGGGGGATGAGTATCTGTGAAACTCTTCTATCTATTTAAAGGGGCAAAGTACAAGTCTATTCTTGGAAAAGATCCGTATAAATAGCGCTCGTAAACTGTGGAATGAGTGTCACGTATGCTTTGGAAAACAGTGCAACATTGGAAACAGTCAAGAGTGCTGATTAATATTCTTCATTAAAGCACGCAGATCAAACACAAAAGCTGTACTTCATTTCTTAAGACAGGCACTGATGGCCTTACAAAAGACAAAACAAAAAGTGCAACAAAAGCATAAAAATCACGCTCTATTTCCCAGAGCGACTGAGCTTAGTTCCTAGTTCTTCTACGCTCCTAACTCCCAGACGGTGCAACAGAGCTCTAAACATTTCACGCGGCTCTATGAGGCTGCGCCCATCAGAAGAGGACGAGCCATCCAAGCCAAAATAGCTCAAGAAATTCTTGGCTAGTTGCAAGGGATCATCTTTGAGCTCAAAGACAAGGGGCTCTGGCTCTTCATCCCCAAAAGTGGGGTCACCGTGAGAACAAAAGCCCAACTTGCGTGCTTCTTCCTCAGCTTTCTCCTTTGGTGTCATATTGACGTAAGATGGAGATTAAAAATGAATCTTCTTCCTGTTTATATAACAAAGCTTTACCGGCGGTTCATATTCCACCATAAATTAGATGCAATTAGTCTCGGAGAACGAAGAATCATCATGACATTTAATAAGTTCATTTGGATGTTTTCAAAGAACTTTGAAGTCTTTTCGACTTTCGAAAAATTTGAAGTCATCTCAGCGTGACTAAATCCATTTTATCATCTCTATTTCAAAGTATTTCGAAATAATTTATCATTTTTTCGAAAACTTTGAAGGGGGTTTTTGTAGGCCTCAAAAATGAAAGTCACGCTGAGTTGATCAGAACAAGTCCAAACAGTCACACTGAGTTGATCAGGACAGAGTCAAAAGTCATGCTCAGTTGATCCAGACAATATAAACAAATCACGCTGGAAGACAGCTCATCATTTGTCAGAAGTGTAATTATGACTGACAGCACGACAGTCGAAGAACGTCTCTTCGTATGCCACGTATGCACAGAATTCGAGAGATCACAGCCGCCTATTGCGTGATTTTCGAAATCTTCTTCAGCAAGACTCAGCCTTTGTCAAGGTGGCGTACCAAGAAGCCTTATTGTCATTTAATGCGACTGACAAAAGCAATCACCGTCAGAGATTTTGTGTCAGTCGAGGCACGCTAAATCAAGATAGCTGACAGTCCTATCTCAAGTCTGCTCTTCATCTCAAGTTTGCGTGGATTCTGGAGTCTTCTCCCTAAAGTCTGCGTGGATTTTTGAAGCTCGTTGCCTCTAGTCTGCGTGGATCCTGAAGCGTCTTGCCCCAAGTTTGCGTGGATTTTGAAGCTTTCTACACTGAGTTCGCGTGGATTTCGTCTTCAACAAGTCTGCGTGGATTTCATCAAATTGGAGTACGTGGCAACCATGCCACTGATCTCTCGCCTGCGTGTCCTGTAACTTGCACACGACTCATGCATGATTGCCATGTGTCCAACAGTTATAGGCCACGTCCAGTAACTGCTCACAGCCTTGCGTATGTTAAATCCTGCGTGATTTTTAACTAGGCACAGGCTGTGAAGACAGTTATCTTTTCAGTTATTTTTTTGACTCTATAAATAGAGTTCTTTTCTCATTCATTGTACAGATACATAGTTATCTAAATTACTGTCAAAATTTTGAGAGCTTTTCTTCTTCGCATAGTCAAAGGGATAAAGCGATCGTCTTCTAGATCGGATTCCCACAGTTGTAAATTTCCCAGAAACACAATAAATAAAGTGAATTTATTTATGGAAACATTAATAGGAAATAATTTTAAACTACATTTTAATTAAATAGCATAATAATTTTGAAAATGAGAATAAATATTTTAAATAGTAATAGGAAACATCTTTGAAATACATTTAATAATTTAGATAAAAATTTCGAAAATAACATAAACAATCAAATATTTAAAATACCTTCTTGCTAAATAATTTATTATAAATAATAAAAAATAAATTTGAAAATATACATGAAATAGTTTTCATGTGCTTTATACAAGTAGAATATTCACATAATTTAGTTTTCTAAATTACCACAATTAAATATAACCTTTTATAAATAACTAAAATAATAAGTTTTGGCAACCTCGATAATTCTTTTTACCACTTTAAAAATAATTATTATATATTATTTTGAAACCATCATCGATAATAAAATTAAAAATTATTTATCTAAAAATATGTACCTCGCACATATTCGCACTCGACGAGTAAATACGAAAAACACAAATTCTCGCGCAACGTACAATACGACTATGCGACGTATAAATACAAAAAAATCAGTACTAAAATTATAGTAGAAATTTAGGGGTTTTACAACGAAGCACCAGACTGGAGAATGCCATTCATTGACTTCGTAGTCTATGGCATCTTGCCGAAAAACCCGAAAGAAGCCACTTCTATCAGAAGACGTTCCCTCAGATTCTTCTACGATACGGAGACGAAAATGCTGTACCGATGATCCTACGATGGATTACTACTTCGGTGTCTGTCAAATACAGAAGCCAAAGAAGCCGTGCATGAAGCTCACGATGGCGTCTGCGAGGCCCACCAACCGGGCCCGAAATTACAAGACCGCCTTCGTCGGATGGGCTATTACTGGCCTACGATGGTAGCTGATGCGATAGACTATGCAAGAAAGTGTAAAGCTTGTCAGGTCCACGCAGATTTCATCCACCAACCATCCGAATTCTTACATCCGACGGTAGCATCCTGGCCATTCGAAGCATGGGGAATGGACATCATTGGTCCAATCACTCCACCTTCGTCCCAAGGACACCGCTTCATACTCGCAATTACAGAATACTTCTCCAAATGGGCGGAAGCCATTCCGCTTGCAGAAGTGAAGACTTCAAATGTGATCAGTTTCATCAAACATCACGTTATCTATCGCTTCGAACTACCTCGAAGGATCATCCATGACAATGGTCCGCAGTTCGCGAGTCATACCTTCTATCGGTTTTACGACAAACATCGAATCCAGAATGTTGCTTCAACGCCATACAACCCAGCGGCTAATGTTCTGGCTAAAGCATTCAACAAAACAATAATCAAGCTTCTCAAGAAGTTCGTGTCCTCAAACAAACGCGACTGGAATGAAAAGCTTGGCGAATTCTTGTGGGCGTACCGTACTACAGTCCAGACGGCCACTGGAAACACACCATTCTCCCTGGTATACGATAGTGAGGCAATTCTCCCCTTGGAGACTCAAATCCCTTCGCTTCGTGTCGCCCTCACTTACCGATTAACGACGGATGATAATTACGTCGTCGACTACAAGAATTAGAGGCCTTAGATGAGAAGCGCCTGTTAGCCCAACAACGAATCGAGCTTTACCAGGCACGCATCTCTGGAGCTTTCAATAAGAAGGTCAAATTGAGAACATTCCAAGTGGGCGATCTCGTTTTGGTAGTTCAAAGGCCGATGGTGATGACTCACAAAACTGTCGGCAAGTTTCAGCCCAAATGGGGGCCCGTTTATCATTGAGACCGTATTCTCCAATGGCACATACCGTCTCGCGAAGCAAAACGGACACTTACTCATGATGCCCATCAAAGGCAAGTTCCTGAAGAAGTATTATTTCTAAGCGACACTTTCATCATCAACCAGATCGTTGGGTTATGTACCATTAAGTACCGCTGAACCTACACTCTGGTTACCCCAAATGAAAATTATATTGCATCTTCTGGGCAGTAAGTCATGTATGATCGTACCTCTGAACTTCCTTCCCAAGAAAGCATTCTCCTCAAAATCTGCTACCCGCGCTCTCGGTGCATGAAAAAGGGTAACAGGTCACAAAATTCCCGAAACAACCACGTCGATGTCACCTCCGAGTTCTTTCTCTTCCATCAAAAACAAATCACCCTTTACATAGAACTTCCACGTCCATATTACCTCTGAGTTGTTCTGTGTATCCTTCGTTGAGTCCACTCCTGCCACGTCCTTATTACCTCTGAGTAGGAAGACTCCGCGGTAAAACCTCCATACTTACCACGTCCTCGTCACCTCTGAGTAAGTATGTTGGTTTTCTCTCGACTTATTACCCGTACCCAAAACCAGGGTATGCCAAGGGTAATAGGCCCACAAATGTCCACAGATGACCACAAATGTCCACAGTTGACCACAAATGTTGTACTAGGTCCTCTAGTACATCCACATCTTTTCTCATCATCACATGCTTTGGAGCCCAGCTGTTCCATAGCATTCTTTCACCTAATATCAAGAACTTCCATGTCCACCTCACCATAGAGCCGTTCTATGTATCTACATTAAACCTACCCCTACCACGTCCTCAGTACCTTTGAATAGGAAGGTCTTATCATCAAACCTTATGTTTACCACGTTCAAGTAAATATGCTGGTCTCTCTATCAAACTTGTTACCCATACCTGAAACCAAGGAATGCCAGGGGTAATAGGTCCACAGAAAGTCCCCCAGTGGGGCAAATATCATACAAGTACAACAGATGAAGGATGATGTAACCATAGTCATTCATTTAAAATCAAAGGTACTACATTTTCTGGGACCATATCCCTGTTGAAAAATAGGGAAACATAATAGAGAAAGAAAGAAAAAAATCGACTATGGTTCGGCGATGCACAATTCTCTGAGCCGGGCCTTCATCTTGGTCGTCGACCGTTCGATCCTCAGCGCGGCCCGGCGCTCGGCCTCCTGAGTCAACCTCTCTACATCCTCCAGATGCGCATGTACCTACCAACCGTCTTCAAGTTTCTTCAGTGCACACTCCAAGGCATCAGATGTTCGGGTGACCTGGTCGGTCTTCCAAAGAATTAGCTCCTTATCTTTGCGAGAATTCTGAAGTTCAGATTCTAAAGAAGCCAATTTCCTCTGAAGCTGGAGGATCTGCTCGTTGGTCTCGGCTATCCCACGAGAGTCGGCCTCTTTTCGAGCGATACAGTCCTCCCCTCTGCGGCTTAGCTGATCGTACTTCAAAGATAGATCTCGGAGGTCCTTTACCAGAGCAGGCTTGGACTCGTCCCGTACCGCCCTTACCTTTTCTATGGCTGTTATAAGGAAGACACGCTCCTGATCTATTGCTAAAGACAGATCGACTTGCCGCAGTCCATTAAACTTATCTACAAGCTGATCAGCTTCTATTAATTTGAGCTCCAAAATCTCGGCTATCCCTGTCCCACCGGAGAGTGCTCTGAGGAGTTCAATCTGACCACGGGCACATTGACGAGCCAATGCAAAAGTTGTCCCCCTCTCCAGGGCAGCCTCGACCTCTCATTTCAGATGGCGGTAGAAACTATCAACTACGTCCTTCGACGACTCATCTAGAACTTCCGAAGAAGACGGTGTCAAAGGGAGAGTAGCTGGCAGAGTTCAAGACGGTTGTGAAGAGGATGCACCCGAACTTGACGGCCCTATCACTAGGAAAACAAGTTCTGAGCGATAGGACGCCTGAATAGCAGCTATCTCCTCCTCCGTGTCACGTAGTATCTGAAGGCTCGACAGGTAGAAAGGTCGACCTCCGGTGTGGGAGCCACAGGAACCGAGGAGGGTGCAGGGACTATATATTTCTCCCTACACCGGCTGTCTCGCTACTTGTCCGCCTGAATTTGATCTGGCAAAGGGTCCCTCGATATGAGTTAGAGGAGGAGGAGGCATGCTTTCTTCCACTAGATCTCCTCTGGTGACCCCCTGATGATGTCCGTCGTCGGCAGTGAAGGAGCATGACCTGTATGTCCGGAGCAACCAGCGATCAACTTAACCCGAAGGATATGAAGATAGAGCAAATGAACCATCTTACTAGTCAAGACATGACTTAGCTTACCAGGGGAGGGTTGCTGAAGCTGAGGCTCACTCACAGCCACCGTCTCCTCTTCAACGGCGACACTTGAGCCGATTGCAGCCGCTTCATCTGCCCCAGCCCCGGAGGTGGATACAATTGGGTCAGCATCAACCGGCTGAGGTTCAGCAACCTCGGGTATTGGTTCAGTAGAGCCCACATCGCCCCAGGTTGAGATTTCAGGAGCGGGAGGAATCTCAGCCGTCGCCGAGATGACCCTGGTGGAAGTAAGCTCGGCTGTCATAGCACTAATTAAGGCGGCTAGAGCCGGGTCAACCTCAGAGGCGGTAGCCGGCTCTGAGGAGTTCACTTCTTCCGATGCCTACAAAGAAAAGAAAGATGATCAGATTATTTCATAGAAGAAGAATAAAAAAAAGGATTGCAACTCGATTCACCTCCGAAACGGCGTCGACGTCCTCAATTCTCTCCCTAATGATCGGCCCCCGACGCCTGACTGCGGCCCATTTTCAGGAGTAAGTTATGTCGCCGACAGAGGATGCACGCCTGCTACGTTTTTGTGAAGGACTAGGCGCAACAGGCGGCTGATCTGCCCCAAATCATCTGCAGGTGGAAGAGGAAAGTTATCGGGATCATCCTCTTCGTCTGCATTGGTAGACTCCGAGTCAGATAGATCAACCGTCTTCCCCTTCCGGGTCTGGGACCCCTTTGGCTTTTCCTCCAAACCAGTACCAGTATTGAAGCTGGTGCTGGGGTCAAAATCCCTTGGGGCTTATTCATGATGGTACAAGGCCACCATGTATAAAATGTGGCCCGACTCATTAGCGTCGGGAACGGAGAAGGTGGCACGGGTGTGAACCGTATTGTAGTAGTGCCAAGCCCGAATGCCATCAAGAACGCTGCCCTCAAAACCCAGACAGGAGCTGGAATTGTCCAGAAACATTTGACTGTACCCAAATTGTCGAGAGAATCGACTGGATAAGTAAGGCTCCAAGAAGACGGAATTACGGTTGCGATACACCAGATGTGCAGGGCGAATGTTATGCAACCAAAGAAGTATCTTCTCGGGCAAGAATTTAGGAGACATAGCACCATCGAGATGCACGTCTCTTACTTCTTTCTCAGTAAAATGAGGAATAGATACGAAAAAGGAGTATCTGTCCACCCGCACCAGTACCCTCCGACAGGCCGACATGGTATCAAATTCCCAGGGCATACGACGATACTGGAAGATGAAAGCATCATCGACAGTCACATCGTCCTCTGGACCAGGCCTCATCAAAGATGGGCAATACATTAAACAAGGAATCATGGTAGTGTAACTCCTCTTCCCGAAGTTTAATTTTTATTATTATTTTATTGACTTTAATTCTAGTTGGAAAATATGTTGTTATCATAATTTTTATATATTTGTGAAACTATTTTCGTATGATTTTTATAAACGATATATCTAGACATGTTAATTATTCTAAAATATGTTTCAAAATATCCTTTAGTAAGAGTATTATTTCAAGGAATTATTTTAAAGTATTATTATTTAAAATATTAAGTTTTGTTGGGCTAAATGTATTTTAATGTTATTAATAATAGCTAGTATAAATTGACTTTGATTAAATTTAGAATTTATTTGATTCAATAATTATTTTGTTTAATTCTAAAAGAGTTTTGTCCAAGTTGTTTTAAAATAGATATTATCGAATATATATATTTTAAATATTATTCCAAGGAAATATATTTGTTTTAAAATAAGTTGTTTGATGGCAATGAATATTATTTCGTAAAAAACAATTATCTGATGTATTCGAATTATATGATTTAATCGTCCAATAAAATATTAAGAAATACTTTGAATTATTATTCCTATCAAATATCATATTTAGATTGTATTAATTACGTTTAAGATAATTATAGGATTTAAATTTATGTGAGGCCTATCTATTAGAATCTAAACTATTTGCTTTAGTTGGAGGATTGATTGTACATGGAACTTACGATAAGATTTCCTTTAAACTAGTATTCCTATATACGATTAGATTGATACGGATTTGAAGTTATAGGAGGAATTTATCTACTAGTAATATATAGTTAATATAGTTAGAAACGGTGATTTTGATAAATCGAAATTTTATGTCTTTATCTAACTAGGCCTAGATTTATACAGGTATATAGGATCCATCGACAAGAATCCCTCTCAATATACCCATCTTCCTATCTATGCATCTTTCTCCTTGTACATTTTCTTCCATCATCATCAAGCCAACCCGAGCACCGCTCGTCCTCCCGCCACACCACGACCGAGCCACATCCATCAAAGACAACATACAACATTCAATATCGACATCACAGCCAACCGTGTTTGTGTCCATCTACGGGTCCATAACCATCATCTAGCCACACCACCAACCTAGTCGTATCCGGACCCGTGTGTCCGTGTCCATCCCATCTTATTCCATTACAGATTACCAATCTAGCTTGTGTCGGAAATGACCGACACGAACAACACAACCATCGACCAGGAATCGGCCGCCTCCTTGGCCGTAATCGAACCCATCACCAATGGCACCAGTCGACCAAGCCATCCGTCGGCCGCCACCTCACGTCGACAACAAACACCAGAAACATAAAAGGAGAGAAAAACCCTAACCTTCCTAGGAGCTACCGTCCCTACAGTGCCATCCGGGTTCCCGATCCCGACTTCCCCCGTCCCTGCCCAGGTGGCTGGCCCTATTGATCCAAGACGAGCGCCGCATCCCCGCATTACCCACGCCCGACCACCGTAGATCCGAGCAAACCACCGCTCCGGACCCAGCCGACTTCTCCACATCGCTGCGCTGAAGCGGTGGCAGTCCACCGTGCCGACCGACTTCGTCGCCTCCCTCCCGGTGCCTTCGTGTGGAGCACTCCGTGCAGCCATCAGCCTGTGCACCTCCACCATTGGGTCAGTTCCTCGTGCCGTGGTAGAACAGTCACTGACCTGTTCACCGTCGACGACCCCTCTGAATTGGCGACGCCAGAGACTGCCAACACCAGCCGCCTTTCGTCGAAGCCGCAAACTACCGCTCCGCCCGGCGAGGCACTCCGCCCTGAGCCGCTGGCGCCTAAACCGTGGTGAGCGCCGCTTGAGTCCCCTACAGCCTCGGCGCCAGCCCGACTTCGTGATCGTCAGTCCCTCCGCCGCTTTGGTCTGCACCCCGCCGGGGTTCCTCCGTACTCGACGCCGAAGAGCGAGCACCGCCACTCCTTGGTGAGCAACCCCTCTCCGATATTTTTCCCCTTTTTGTTCCATTTCCCTTTCTTTATAGAGGAAGCTTTGGGAACAGAGCTTATGTGTATAGCTAAAGTTTGTTTAAATACTCTATATGGGTCTCTTTTCCTTTAAGTCTTAGTTTTGTTTTGTTGGGTGGGTGTACTGTTGGTTCTCGTAGAGAGACCACTGTCATTTTATTATTATTATTATTATTATTATTATTACAAACAGAGCAGTTTTATTTGTTGACATAATAGGTTTTGGGTTATAAACTATTGGGTTTTAGTTTTCAGCTTAAGACATGGGTTTATTATTGAAATTGGGCTAGAAAGTATGGGCTTTCCATGGACTGACTGAGAATGGGTTGAGTTAGTTTTCTTTTCATGGTTTAATTTTTATTAGATATTTTTTACTATTAAACATCAGCTTTAAAAAATTATATATTATCTATGGGCTTGCCCTTAAATACATTTGGGTTTTATTATCAATTGTATTATCTAAATACATTTTAGTATTATTATTATTATTCATATTACTGTTATTAACATTTCTAAACTACTGTGTAACAAGAATATATTCTAGGCTTGGTTACAGTGGGATTTTATTTTTTTTAAATATATAGAATTGGTCTTCACCGTAAATTGATTTTCATATTGGATTTAGAAAACCTAAAATTATATTATATTATGTTTGGTATTTAAGTATAGATTGTTGACCTTAAAAACATTTATATCTATTAAAATTATAGTTTTGGCCCAAAAGTAGGGCTTTTCATATTTCTAAGTATATACCTAGAAAATATTTTCATAAGTAAAATATATAGTTTCAAGTATGAAATATATTTCCTAAATGGTTTAAATATTTCTATAAAATATATTTTTATAAAATGATTTTCCTTTGAAATTAATTTTGATCATGATTAGTCGTACGTTCCTATATTCTGTGATTAAGACTATTTTATCTTAACCCTAGGCCAATCGAACCATTCCGGACTCAATGGAATTGTCGGTTTCACCAGCAAAGGACCCCAGGCAAGTACACTTTCTGATTGCTTTTCGATTCATAGTAGTATATACATTTCATATTTATACATATGTCTTACTGCTTGTTGACACGCTCGTCACACGGAATAGTCGGGAGGAAAAATATCTTAGTAGACATGTGGACTACCAAGAACTATCCCCCGTGTCTTTCGTGAAGAATAGCAGCTGCACACGACACGTGCAAGGTACCGGATTTACCCCTAACCGTTCACATGTCAAGTGGATATTTCAAATCACATAGATAGTTGTATTTATTTATTTTCCTTGTCTTCTCCACCACTTGCCATGTCATCAGTACTTTCTAGTTTTTATCTCTCATATGTTATTTTCATGTCTTGTTAATTCTTTTGTGTTCTCGCATTGCCATCGGTTTTGTGTGCTTGTTCCATTCCTAACTAGAAACCAATATTTTTCAGGTTAGCCGTGGATTCACTTAGCTTTGGGAGATACGGGTGTACTTGTAGAAATAAACCTAGAAATAGATAGCAGTGTTATATTTTCATTAAATGTGTAAGAACATTGTATTTTCTTTCCAATATAAATCTTGTAATTGTTGTAATAATCTTATAAATGTGAATTGTAACATCCAGTTTCTGAAATGAGGATATTTTAAAATTGTATTTATAATCATTTTTATTGCTATTTAAATCATGATATGATTTTTGGTAATTTTAAATCAATTGAAAACTGTTTTAAGTAATGGCTTGTGATTTTGATGCTTTGCTAGTGTAACCTGAGAGACTGCCTGACGTAGAGCCTGACCATGTCATTAGGATGATTTATTTTTACTTTTGAGCATGAGGGTATTTTGGTCATTTGGCCTCTTTGAATTATTTTATGATTTGTTGCATTGATGATTGTTAATTTTGACTTTTGGCTAGTGTGACTTAAGAGACTGTCCTAGACTTTGAACTTGAACTTGTTGACTTAGTCAACTTTGCATGGGACCCTAATCTAACTTAAGTTGGTCTTGGTTGACTTAAGTTGGCTAAGTTTCATGGAGAGAGTAGGAGGATTTTCCATTGGACCAAAGGCTAAGGACTTGAGCTAGTTAGTAGTGCAACTAGGCCCACAGCCCATTAGGCTAAACCCTAACCCTAATTTTCACTTTATGACCAGCCACTAGGGCTCCCCCTTTCCTATAAATAATCTCTTTCTTGTTCTTGCCTCTTTTATTAGTTTTCCAAGTTTTGAAGAAAGAGGTAAATAGCCATTCTTCCCCAATCCATAGATTTCCTATTTTAAATCCTTTTTAACTTTATTGCATTAGGATCTAATTATTTATTTACTGTTGGTGCAGAGTAATATTCCCAGATTTTGAGCAATTTGGGGATCCGAGCTAGCAAGGAGGAATACTTCATTTTGGGGCTTTTTCTTGCTATTTGCACCTATAGGTAAAATCCCTTAAATTGTATTATTATTCCGATTTCTTTGCATATTAGGCTAGATCTAGGTGTCCCCTAGCTGTCCCTAGAATTTGGGTAGATTTTGTGTCCGTTTGGTGTCCGTATCGGACACGTATCAATGTATGTACATAGGTGTTCGACGAAATGTCTCTTAGAACTTTTCGTTCTTGGTTTCCAAAACAAATATATTTTGGTAGCTAATCATATGTAGATTATGTATGTATGTGACTGAGCATGATTTGGGTTGATTTTTGTGTCCAAATTTAGACACGCACGCACGTACGAGGCCCCGGTGCGCTGCCCTGCTGCTCGGGGTCGACACAGGACACGACACGACGACTCAGGTTCTAATTTTTGGTGGACACGGGGACCTAGTGACTGACACAACACACACAAAATTTGAGGGGATTTCGTTGAGCGGATTGGGAGAAATCCCTCCCGTACTGAAATTGCACACGCACACACGCACACACGCACACAGACGTGTCCTGATACGTGTTGTTTTCTCTGGACACGGCTTGAGTGGATACGATATAGACACTTGTGCACGCAGCCCTACTCTGGGAACCCATATGCATGAGCTCGACTCACCTCGAGTACTGTGTCGAGCCCACGAAGGCTCGACATGGCTGCACGATGATTATTTTCCTGTTTCCTGAGAATTTCAAATTTAGTTTTGGACACTACGTGTCCCAATTTCTGGACACGAGGGACTCTTCCTGGACACGAGGGAAATGTCCACATGTCTGTACCCCACTGGCACACGAATGTTATTGGGTTTTCGATTTGGTTTTTGGTTTAAAAGGGGTTTCCTGATACTGTTCACTGATTTCATTTCCAGTTTTTGACAGTTCAAAATTTAGTTTTCTTTGAGGAATTCAAATGCATTTTGATGTTGTAGTAGGCTCCACAGGTTACATTGGTTTGTGATTGTGTTGGAATTTGGATGATTGGGTTTCAAAATTTTGTTTGAGATTGAATGTGTGTTAATGTTATTGAGGATTTTGAACTGTCAGTGCACTGATTATCTGAGAACCACATTGAATGTTCTTCACACTCACAGGAGCACCTTACACACTATTTCACACACTGATTTCTATGTTCTCACACCCATGAACTAACTGCACACACATACACAGGTACACACATTGCACTCACTGCTCACACATCTTCACACTTGCCACACTCTTGACACTTCCACTCACTGCCACAGGACATCAAATCTGTCCTGCTACCTAGGTAATGTGCTGCACCCATCATTAGTCATTGTCTCAGTTTTCCTTTCCCCTTCCTATTTGAATGAAGGCAAATGTATGTATCCATATATATGTAAAGATGAAATGAGAACTGAGAGTGGGATGTATGTGTATGCATTGATATGTATGTATACATGTGTGTCGATTGAGGATCAGATCAGTCCATGTTTCCTGGTTTCCAATTTTGGTTAGTAGTTGGATTAATTCCTGTTCCTGGGATTTAATCTGAGTTTAAGGTTATATTTGTTAATGTATGGGTTATTGGTTTCAGGCTGGTATATACCAGAGGGTACAGGGAGTTCAGGAGTGAGGGTGTGAGTATCCTATTGGGATTTGGTTTCAGAGTTGGGATATGGGATTCGGGTATGAGTAAGGGTGAGGTGAAGGAAGTTGGCAGCAAGGCCAATTGGCCACTGCCGTCTTGACTAACAACAGGGCAGTGCCCTATGGGGTGCCTTGTGATGAGAGGAAGGATGGTGTACTAGTCCTAAATCTGGATATGTGTATCAGTGATTTTCAGTGTGTCAATTAGGAAAGGGTATTAATATTAGTGAAGGGAGGGGGAAGGCATTATAGCCTAGTGAATAAGCAGTAGTATGTGAGTACACCATGTGTACCAGTAGGAGCTGGCATGAATAGTGCATTTATATAGGTGGACTTCCTCTTATCTTGAGTGTTGGATTAATGAGTATTTGTAATACTAAGCATATAGATACTAGAATATATATAATATACCTAGTATAAACCTACAGGTGTATTCAATAGAGAGTCTAGTGTATGGTATCTAATATAGGTAATGATATAGGACATGTGGGGTTATTGAATGGGTTAGAGTGTATAGAATACCAAGTGTCAAGGGTAGTTATATATTGACATAGGGTATTGTATGATTAGTACTACACTAACTAGTAAGAGGATTTATATGTGATATGGGCTGAGGTTAGATGGGATGTAAGTTCTAGTGTATATATGTAGTGTATGTATATGATATATATACATATAATTGTAGCCTATTAAGTATCTATGTTACCTTAGTCTATGGTTAGTGTAGACCAAACCCTAGACCTTGACCTAGACAGTTGACCAGTTTGACCAAAACCTTAGATAATTGACTTGACTTCCTAGCTTGACTAGAGTTGATCAAAGTCAACATTTAATCTAAATGTGCCCAATTGACCTAGTTTGGCTAGATGTTGACTTGGGTTGACCCAGAGTTGACCAAGTTTGACTTAGACCTAGTTTGACCTAGACAGTTGACCAAGTTTGACTTAGAGTTGACTTGACCTAGATTGGCCTAGAAATCATGCAGATTGCATCATAAACTTTATTTATCTTATTTAAACATTATAACCTTTACTACTCTATTTAGGACATTGTGACCCGGTGCAGACATCTGATATTACACTACTCTTTTTAGAGTATCAGGCGAGTACATTCTCTGATAGTTCTCTCATTTATTTGTCAATTACTGTACTTCAGTTCTAGTTAGTTGTATGTGATTCTCTGTTACAACACGTATAGATATTCTGGATTCATGTATACGACACATTATTGTCTGGCCTCTATTACTGGAATCATTTATTGGTATCATCATGTTCTGGCTGGACTCATCTTGAATCATTGTGTCGAATTTCTGGATTCACTTGCTGGGAGGGGAAATATTAGAGTAAGACATGTAGACATACCCCAATTTTGGAATCACCCTCATGCTGGAATCAAACTGGAATGA
The DNA here is from genome assembly GCA_029216955.1 of Iris pallida. NCBI lineage: Eukaryota > Viridiplantae > Streptophyta > Magnoliopsida > Asparagales > Iridaceae > Iris > Iris pallida. The sequence continues at coordinate 23,248 of JANAVB010025026.1, forward strand.
TAGCCATCTCACACCCGGCCAGGTGGGTGATGTGCCGGATTACCCATAGCCGTTTACATGCGATCTCGGTATTTTAAAACACACTGTTAGAGTATAGGCTGGACTCACCCTGGAATCATTGATCACTATACTGGAATCGTCCCGTACTGGATTCATCTTGTATTAGATTCGTCTTGTACTGGACTTACATTGGAGTTACACTTGTCTACTTTTAATGTCTGGACTTATACCACGTTACCCTGGTTCAGCTAGCTTTTACTTTACATTCTTTATTGCCATGATTCTTCTCTTGTTAGTTACTTTCCTTATACTTTATCTGTCTCTCTATACCATCACCTGAATATAAACTGCCATGTTCATCAATACAACTGTCTATAACTGCTTATAGTTCTCTGTCATTTATTTGGATTTTCTAGATAAGATTGTGCTCGTTCCTGTCCTGACTGGACCTGTTAAAATTTTACAGATGATTGCCCTGAGGACACTTGTCCTACTCATTATGGACATGACGAGGGATTAGCTACCTTTAGCCCCGACACTCAGGAGTGATCGGGATTTAGTTTAGTAGGCTTACATCTGTTTTTTTATATTGAACTTGTTGTATTTGATTTGAGATTTGTGTAGTATTTGAGATTGTTGAGATTTTTATTTATTTTAGTAGTTGTCTTTCTATTTCTTAGATTTTTCTGTGTTATCTTATCTTGCTTAGACTGTGATTGAGTTTCAATATCTTATACTTGTCCTCCGTTCGAAGTTGATCATGATGAGTACATTATATTTGCATGAGTTGGTGGTTAGTTAGAGACTTAGAACAGCGTTCTACAGCCGACACTGCGGCGTAGGCTGGGCGTTGTTACGTACTCGTACCCTCACAATGGGTGCGGGTCGTGACACATTTTTAGTGTGGCCCATGCAGGTCGAGAGTCGCATTAGTGCGATATCGTGGTAGTACGGTGACTTAGTTGTACTGCTGCGAGCCTGCGATAGGATTGAGCGATAGGTTTCAACGGAGAGGTACTTAATCACAGTTAGGAGAAAAATTCTGCGTCAATTCATGCCATCATACATCTTGCTGATTTATCTTCCTTGAAAATTAACTGTCCTCACTTGATTTATCGCTTCTATCTCAGTATTGATTCCTTGTTTGATCTGTCTCCAGGATGGTCGAAACTAGATCCTATCGCTCCGGACCGAGGGACACTGCTGAGAGGTCTGCCACCTCTCGTCTTGTACAGCCAGCCCCCGATATCGTGGCACCAGTTCAGCCAGCTGGGTAGGTGTTTCAGCTGCCTTTGGAGGAGTCCCCCACCAGTACACAGACAGAGCGTGTTGATTCCGGAGATGCTCCAGCAGCAGCAGCCACCTTCAGGAACAGTTGACGCAGTTTAGCTGTTTCATTCTTTCAGCAGTTCATGGAGGCCCAGTAGGCCCATCAGCAGCGTCAGACTGTTGATTTTAGTCGGGGCATCGATTGGCCCTGACAGTAGTTGAGAGGAAAGCAGCTCAGCCTTCGCAGTTCAGCAGCCCACACCAGCCGAAGGAGAAGGGCATCCAAGACTTCCAGAAGATGCACCGAGGGATTTCAGGGGTACAGGGGCATTCTGTACGCTGATGAGTGGATAGAGGATATGGAAGAGATTTTCAGACTGGCAGAGATTCCAGTGAGGCTTCAGATCGAGGCAGCGGCCAGCATGATACAGGATCTGGCCGCACTTGGTACCAGACCGACCAGAGGGTTGGTACACCAGGGCAGACTTGGGCAGCATTCAAGAAGTTTCAGAGAAGTTTTTTTCCAGATGCAGCGCTAGGAGCCTCGAGACTCAGTTAGAGG
>JANAVB010025027.1:0-53367 GCA_029216955.1 Iris pallida
CGGAGTTGGATAATAATAATTTAGAATTTATTAATAAAGAAAATAATAAGTTTCGTAATGAATTAACCTAATTAAACTTGGAAATTAATTAGGTTATATAATAATAATATAATAATAATAATAATATAATAATAATAACTAATTATTAATCATTTTAGAAAATGAAAAATTGGGGTGAGGGGTTTAGAGAGGACATGACGCTGATGAATGGAAGAAATAAGGCATCGACTGGTTCGCGGGAAGGAAATCAATACTTTGTGGTTTGGAAAAGTATATAAATTCGGAAGGAAAATGAATCTTTAGAGTGAAAAAGTGAGTTATGGGGCAAGTGGGATGAACCATTTTTTCTCATACTTTTCTTTTCTTTGGAATTTTTTTTTCTCTCTTAATTTCTATTGGCATATAAACAATGAAAACACTTTTTTTTTCTCAAGACAATGATTTTGGGAACTAAACGAGACCTAGGTGGTAAAAGGAAGAAACTTTAAAGAAAAGAGTAATGCTCTACTCTTACAAGCAAAAGTTATTGAAAGAGCTTACAACTGCTAGGGGTGTCAATGGTTGCTTATCGGTACAGATAGGATAATATTTGTATTTGTATCCATTTTTTTTTTGTAATATAGAAATCTGATCCGACATCCAAACGGATGTCTTTTTTGACACTTCGAATTCGTATTCGTCTAGTTTAGCAGATATCGGATAATATTGATCCGTTCAGCTAAAAAAATTCGAATGTTATTATTTAAATATCCGAAATACAAAATTTGAAATATTAAAAATTTAGTTATTATCCGAATACCCGAAAATTAAATTCAATTGCACTATTTGAGTCATTTCATCTTCTGTTGAAAATTTCAAGAATGCTCAATTTTAGCCGGCCAGAGCACCCCGACGCAGTGGCGTGGGTTCGAACCCCCTTGGAGGCATACCTCCAAGCACCAGTAAGAATGGACACCCTCAAAAAAGAGGTAGAAAAGTAATAAATGAATTGAATATGTAAAACTTAGTTAAGAATAAAATCATTTAATCTTCTCTAGTAATTATATACTACATATACATTATATTTATACATAATTTTTGGATATCGAAAACCGATATCCGTTTAAAGCTGGATCAGATATTAACATATTCAAATACCTTAATATCCGAATTCGTATCCGAATAAAGATAATATCAGAAAATATTAGGATATCCGAATTCGAAATTTCAAATAACATCCGGAAGTTCGAATACAAAATCGAATCGGATTCGAAATTTTGACTATCCATTGACAGGTCTAACAATTGCCACGTAATCGGCCTCCATTGGAGGAGTGGGAAAGAGATGAGACCCGGTGGAACCCATGTAGTTGGGGGTATTGGTTGTAAGGGGGTTGTATGTAGCTGGAAGTGTTGGTTGTAATTGGATTGTAAGGAGTTTGTTGTAAACTTAACCTGAAATGCTCGTTTAGTCTAGGGAGAGAATATTCAACATCTTTTGGGGGTGTGCAACAAAGAGTAGGAAAATGCAAGCAAAATATTGTACTCAAGTTCAGTCCCAAAGTAGGACTTTACATCATAATGTTGGATTATTCTAACTCCTCTTCTTCTTCCAACTTTAAAAAAAGAGGTATAAGAGACTTGAAACAAAAGCGTTGTGACTGAATATTTATTTTCTTAGCAGATATTAGAAAATTAGGTCGATCATAGGTCACCCATTCAGGTCCCATTTGACTCCGTCACCACTGCCCGCCGTCGTAATGAGATATGGCATGTTGTTGAATGCCGTTGCAAGCTGACGACACGCTGCAGCCCCGCCACCGTAATCTTCGACGCGCCTCTTGAGCGCATCGTACATGAGTTCCGGCTCGTGCTGCATTGTCCTCAGCACGTCCGCGCTCGAAGGCCCCGCCGACGCACTGGTCACCGCGAAGCAGTGAGCCCCGTCGCTCTGCGACACCCTGATCACGCTCGGCCCCCCGAAAAGATTGTGCAGGCCCCCCAGCGCCTCCTGATATGCTCCGCCGAGGAACATCCCGAGATAGTATCCTCCTCTGGGCTCAATCATCTCATGCAATGGCAGGCTCTCCTTGCCCCCGATGAACTTGCTCACCTTCCCATCACTGTCGCAGGTCAGGTCAGACAGCACTCCATTCACCGTTGGCTTCTCGTTCAGGCGATGTATCGGCACCACAGGGAAAAGCTGCTCAATAGCCCAGTAGTCCGGCATAGATGTGAATATCGACAGGTTGACATCGTAAGTCGTCGTTATCAGGTCGCTCACACCGATCTCCCTCGATGCTATTTCACACAGGCCATCAACAGCTGCCAGGTGCTCCAGCCCGACTGTTCCGTCCTTGAATTGCTCAACACACCGCTTCTTCAACTCATCGGCATAGAACGCGCATGAGTCGTAGTCTCCTCGGACAACAGCAGCAATCACATTGCGATAGTCCGAACGCGAGTCGTCCGGGAGTGCCTCCAGATAGGCCAGATTGCTGCTGTTCAGAGCAGGTTCTGCGGATGCAGTGGACGAAATGGCCTCGAAGACGAGAACAGAGTGGTGGGAAACGAGTGCACGGCCGCTCTCGCTGCAGATGATCGGATGCTTCACCTTCTTCTGGTCACAAGCGTACCGAACCGCCCGGACCACCGCAGAGGCGTACTCCTTCAGCCCGTACTCCACGGACATATCGGATCCTCCCAATTTTGACCCGTCGTAGTCGATCCCCAATCCGCCTCCAACGTCGATGACCCCCATCGAGGCGCCAAGGCGCACGAGCTCGCAGTAGATCTGCGCAGCCTCTCCGACGCCATCCGCCAACAGAGCGGTGGTCGGGATCTGGGATCCAATGTGGAAGTGGAGAAGCTGGAGGCAATCGAGCATTTCATAAGACTTGAGCTTCTTAATAAGGGATATGATCTGTAGCGTATTGAGCCCGAACTTGCCCTTCTCCCCGGAAGTGGACCCGAAATGGCCGGAGTGTTTGGTCCGGAGCTTCGCCCGGAACCCGATAACCGGGCGGATACCCAGCTTACGGCTCGCCGTGACGACGGCGTCTCGAGCTCCTCCTCCTGCTCGAGAACGATGACAGTGTGGAGGCCTAGGGTCCTGGCGGTGAGCGCAAGCGAGACGTACTCCTCGTCCTTGTACCCGTTGCAGACGAGGAAGGAGTCGGGGTGTCCGGCGCGGGCGAGGCAGCTCATGGCGAGGAGGAGTTCCGGCTTTGACCCAGCCTCGAGCCCGAAGCGGAAGGTGGATCCGAACTCGACGATGTCCTCGACGACGTGCCGGTCCTGGTTGCATTTCACCGGGTAGACGCCCTGGTAGGGGAGGCGTAGGCGCAGGAGCGGATGGCCGAGTCGAAGGCGGACTGGAGGGACTCGAGGCGGTTCTTGAGGATGTCCGGGAAGCGGACAAGCAACGGAAGCTGCAGGCCGAGGTCGTCCTTGGCCTTACCGAGGACCTTCACGAGGTCAATCTCGTGGTGGGGGAGGGACTCGCTGCCGAAGGGGCGGACGGAGATGTTCCGGAGCCGTTGACGGAGAAGTAAGGGGCGCCCCAGGCGTCGATCTTGTAGAGCTCGGCAGACAGCTCTCCGGACCACATGTCGCATTTCGTGGACGGCGGCGGAGGCGAAGGGGAAGGGGAAGGGAAAGGGAAAGGGAGGGAGCCGTTCCAGATGGCGGGGACGGCGGTGGCGGCGACGGAGTCGGTGATGACAGTCATATCAAATTTAGATCGATGGAAAGAATAAATTGAAAGAAAAATTAGAAATCTGATGTATGGGTGGGGGTGTGTCAAGATGCCGAGGCTGGAGCCCCGGCTACCCCCTCAGTAGAAGCAGACGACGGAGGAGGGTTTTTGAAGATGTAGCGGAGGAAGCCGATCCGTGCTCTCGACGCGCCGCTGTTCGCCACTTGTGGTTTCAGAAAAGGGACGGGAGAATAGATACAAATGAAGGGCGAGACTCGCGGCGGGATTGATTGAAGAAATCAGAAGAAGAATTGGAGACGGAGGAGGAGTGTTGGAAACCCTAAAGAAAGCAGACGGCGCTGGATGAGTGCATGAGATGGGAAGAGTTGGGGATTATGATGGAGTCTTATATAGATGGAGGGGGGATGGAAAAGCAAGGGGGGGTGGGATGAAGGATCCGCATATAGAGGGAGGGGGTTTGTTTGTATGCGGACACCAGTTACTAAAATTTTTCTTCTTCGGATGCGCTGTTCGGAATTGAATGCTGGGAGTGGGGAGCTGTATAATTTTGAAAAAATATTACTCAGGGAGGACCAGTCTTCAATTTTGATGGCGTGGGGGATGAATTTGTCTTCATGCTGAGGATAGGGGATTGCAATTTCGAAGAAGAGGGGGGGGGGGTGATGCGCAGCTTGGGGACCACGTATTCTACCAGGACCCGTCTTGAGCGGCGTGTGCGGTGAGGGTTTGTGGCTGCCGCGTCCTTGGATCGGATCCACGTGTTGTGACGTTTTTATTAGTAAAACTCTTTCGGATTTTAACACACCCCCCTTCGGCCTCGTTTGGTTTGCGGAATCTCCCGGTTGGAAAAAGAAAGTGATTACTTTCCTATGTTTGGGTGTCCAAGGAATTGAGGAGAAATGAAAGTAATTCTCAATGGAAGAAAAATTAGGGGAGAAAGTGATTCCCTCCATCCAAGGAAGGAATCACTTTCCCACATTGAAGTATTCACTTTCCTTTCCAAATTCCTTGGCATTGCCAAACATCGGAAAGTAAAATCAATAGAAATTAAAGTTTCCCAAAGGAAAGAAAATGACAAGGAATTGATTTCCTTTCCCTTCCATTCCGCGAACCAAACGACGTTGTTTTGGCTAATTATAAGCCCCATCCAAAGTTGATGGAGTAGTTCAAATCTAATTTTAGTTTATTTACAAATTTGTCATTTAAAAAATTATCCAGGGCTAGCTTAAATGTAAGTATATAGTCAATTTTTTGTTTTTACTCTTATCTCCTTCCTCACATCTCTTTTTTCAAACTCTAGCTTATTTATTTCTTCTTGTTTGGACATCATGGAAGAAGAATAAGAATAACAAAAAGAAAGAAGAACAACAAGAAGAAAGAACAACAAGAAGAAAGAAAATATAAGTAAACTTGTGGGAATCATAGAACTTTTAGTTTGAAATTGTGGTCCCAGCTTTTGGAAATTATGGATGAAATCCTAGTTGTAGAAGAAATTGGGTTGTCAAATATATTAATCAAATTTTTCATTAATGGAAGAATTATTGGATGAAAACCTAGTTGTAGAAGAAATTATGGATGAAATCCTTGTTGTAGAAGAAATTGACTTGCTAAATAGTAAGTCCATAACAGTACTGTCACAATTTCTGACAGTCCTAAAAGTATTGAGGACTACCAGAAATTGTGACAGTCCTAAAATAGAGTCCAAAAATAGACTGGTGTACATCAAGACTGCCACAATTTCTAGCAGTCCTAGAAATATTGAGGACTGTCAGAAATTGTGACAGTCAATTTCATGACTGTCATAATTCATGGCAATCATAAAGTCAAAATTGTCGAATAAAAAAATATATGTTAGGGTTTATTTCCATCTTGCTAATTGAGTGAAATATATGTTATTGCCGGGCACAATGTTTTGATGGAAAACTGAGAAAATGAAACAATTGTAAAAATAATGTTCCAAATCAACACTTCAAGGAAGGTGATTCTGAATTACGAGAATCTAAAAAGATTTCGTAATCAACAGCAATCGATCGTAATACTTCTAAAAAGAAGATACAATCAGAATTATTGGCAGCAACGAAGAAGGTGACTGGCAAAAGATGGAAGAACTCCTGCTGGGGTGAATAATCACCGTTGCTCAAAGCTTTATTCGCCCTACACGAACAGCTTCCAGGAACCAACAAGTTCGTTGGAGAACTTGGAACACTCCTGCTCTTCTGACTCCTCGGATGGACACGAACTCCCGTGCAAAAGCAACGCTGGTGCGGCGCCTTTTCCTCTCTCTCTCGAAGGCTGCTGGAATTCAAAGGCAAATTCCGAACAGAACTGTGTTAAAGAACACTTCTGAATTCTCTGTTTACTTGTGCTAAAAAACACTTCGTAAACTTCTGTGGTGGCTTCTCTTTCTATTCTGTAATAAACCTTGAGAGAGAGGGGATGCCTGTCTCGCCCCGCTCCCGTAGGAGCGATCGTCCTCGCTAAGGCGTGATACCGCACGAGCCTAGAATGCGCTCGTGCAAGGCAGTTCCATAACGGCCGATTACATCGACGGCGACGGGGTCGTCGCACAGAAGTCCCAAGCAGATACATTGAATAAGCAGCAAAAATTTAGAACAAGCACACATGAAACACAAGTCATTCAAAAGAAATCCTTTTATTTATATTGAATACAAGATTACATTTGTGGGCGCAAGGCCAAATTACAAGTCTCTCGTGCTCACTTTTCTCTCATTTACAATTCACTCTGCTCTCTCTCATCTCTCGATACAATTGCTTGAGCCAGCGAAAGCTTCGGAAGGCGATGTCCATACATTATGTCCTGTATAAGTCTTCGGTTCCACGCGGCCGCACGCTTCGAGTCGCCAAGGAACTCCGTGCCTCGACGCATCCAAGCGAGCTCCGCGCCACGAGCTTCTACCTGTGCCTGCACATGAACACTGTGTGGGTGTCAGTACTCAACTGTACTGGTGGAGTGAGCTCCTCGCCCACCCATACAAAATTGACACGTTCATTTACTTTGTGCAGCTTAAACCCCTTTACGATTGTCTTTCTAATCTTCCCTTAGGATCAGTTTTAGGACCGACGCCTTTGCATTACTTGTGTCTAAGGACCATCCCGTGCTTGCACGATGACGTTAACTCATACTTTTGCCTTAGACCCTTCTCGTGCCAATAACGTTAACCTATCAAGTCGTGTTTGCCTTACGGCCATAATCAGAGGCGCAACTACACGAATGACTCCATTTCCTTGCCTCTAGACCTTTCTCGTGCTTGTATTGTCGACGCACCGACTTATACTTGTCTTTCATGCCAAACTCTGGGACGTAACGACTCGGTCGTGCCATGAACTCGATTCGTGCCTCAATACCTCCGAGGCAGTGCCTCCTTGTTTAGTCTTGCCTATACTTGTGTTGTGACAACGCGGCCGTGCCTCATATTTCGAGGTCGTACCCAGCGACTCATTCTAGCTTCACACAACTTGCCCTACGGCCCTTCTCGACTTAACTCGTAATAGCTCAAGCCTAACACATGCAAACTCTATGCCAAACTTAACACACGATGCCATATCCCGTGCCGAAGCACGCCGCCTTCGTTGTAGCCAAATATTAGGCCCAGACATTATGTCTTCTAACTGCATACACATTCAACTCAATCCAAAGGCACACACGCGGATTGCCGTCCGTGCCGACACATCAATATGAAAGGTCACTGGCTAATAGCCATCGTGGACATAGCCTGGCAAACGGGATCCTTGCACCGCAAGTAGCGATCTCCGATGCAAGTCCCCGTACTACCAATTGCCTATTACCCAGCTCGGCTATAATTTGTTCTTCCTAGGCCGAGTCGGTCCCGTGGCCCCGGGTTGCCGCTCGAAGAACCATCGCCCTTGTCGACAAGTTGTCCATGACCACGCACCTACGCTAACTTCTAGACTTAACATAATTGCATGGTCTCATCATCATCACTTAGTTCCTTTGCTTTACTTCTTCCACTTTTCACACTTCTTTGCAGAGCCCAACCAGGGTTGCCTCGGCGACTGAACTACAATCCTGACATATTTTCTCTCGGCGACTAACCATCACTTAGACTTAACATTTCCTTGAAACTCCGGGAACGGCTACTGCATAGCCTTCCCACTTAACTTGAACATAACGTGTTTCCTTAAGTATCGACAGACCGTGGCTAACTTCCCACTGAACCAACCGTGGCTCGTGTCTTAACCCGACTCGCATTCTATGCAACGCTATCGCCCAAGTCATACTTCATATGACGGGCCTTGGGATCGTGGGACTATTTATCTTGACAACCGCAGAATGAGCGGGATAGCACTTGGAATGACTTAGGTCGACCGGCATAACTTTGCCTAACTCACTCAAGCCTACAACTTAACCCAAGGGACGAGCAAAGGATATGCCAAGCCTTGCGGAACAGGACCGTGCATACTTTAGCAAGCATTCATGCGGGCGACGCCTATGACTTAGGCTAATTTCATAGTTTTGTGTCAAAGACCAACTTTCCTTCTCCCAAGCCACGGAACGAAGGACCGAGTGTCATTTTCAAAGCACGCCGTGCACCAACTCTAAGCCGACCGTGGGACGTTTTCCATGTTCTAACTCATTTTGACCTGTCGGGATTATTCCCTTAGCTATGTAGATTCGTCTCTTTTATTATTAAGCCTACTTGTGCAAGTTGAAAACACGATTTATTATGTGAAGGCAAAGATGAGGCAAGTTCACCGAAACTACCCCACCTGAGCGAGCGGTCGTCTTGACCGAGCGAGCCTTCGAGTAGCCGTTGTAAGGCTAAGTTCCAATGCCGTCGGCGTTTCAATTTCTCCGATTGACTTTGCGGGACGGGGCACTACATCATACACCACTCAGAACAAGTCTCGTCCTCGAGACTTTTCTGAAGGCAAGCCATCCTACCATTTCTATGGCCAAGACTTCATCGAGCCTAGACACGGGACTATAACAGTCGAGCGAGATACGCCTACGCTTTTCCTTGAGTCCGAGCCACGCTCGCACTATTATCATTTTTTCCTTCAACACGATTTCGAATTCTCGACACTCTCCCATTCCCCAAGTCTCATTTCCATTCAACGTATCACTTGGCTGGATCGTGCACGCATTCCAGGCGTCCCTAAAATACATGCATTCAGCCAAGCCGTATGATAGAGAATTCGTCATTCTCACTCGAGTCGTATCGTGCACATACTTAGGCGTCCCTGAAATATATGCATGTCAGCCGAATCTCGTGAGGGGTTTTCCTATATTCGTGATTCACACTATCCATCCATGCCAATCCTCAAGATCAATCCTCGATTGATAACACATGAAACAGGGCGTCTCGCCTAACCGCTAGGCCAATCTTTGCGAGGCTAAGTCAATGTCAGGATTGGAATCATAGTTTCCCAACAATAATGCCAATACTGACCCCAATCCTAGGGTCAAACCAGGTTCGATAATACGGGATTTTCTACCCAAGCTCGCGTCACTCAGATTTCTAAACATCGAGCACAATCACCTATTCGCATCAATGCATGCGTTGCACATATTCGATTCTATCCAAATCACCAACTCTAACCAATTCGTGCATTCGATCACGAGGTCATCTAGCTCGACAATACGTTGCACCCCAATCTCACGCGAGTCCGATTATCCCCGGTGGTTCATGAATCACCATGCAATGCTCCCGCAGAATAATCATTCTCATCGGGGCGTAACTCTTGTTTGAGTCTAGATTAATTCATTTTCGATACGCGGAGTGGACCTACTCAATCCTCAAGTTTAATCGTCAAGTACACCAAGTCATTCTCAAATCTACCTTTGCGTCAAACCACAAGCCGAGGCATCAAATTATCGTACCGTGCAAGTTGACCACCCCCGCTGTATGAATCACCATACCAGCGCTCATGCGGAGTGATCGCCCTAATCGGCGTGACGCATGTGCGAGGCTGGAGTAGCGCTTGCATAAGATAAGAACGTCAACATTGTAGTTATCGACGAAGCAAATCCAAATATTCCATTTTTTATCCAAGCCAAGTTCGATAGTCCGATCGTCATTCGTTCAACTAGGAAATCCTCGAGCCAAGTCTACCTTTTCCTCGACACATTTCAATATCCCGAGTATAGCATCCATCGGAGCAATGACATTTGCACGATCGTCATTCGCCGAGTCAGAGTACCCCCGAGTTATCGCACATCGATCTTTGATACGCCTCAATACCATCGATGATATGCGTAACCCGACGATCTTTCCTTGCAACCAATTTCGAGTCGTACCACTGATGCTATTGTCCGAATGGATATTCCACAGTCTTTTCGATAGTCAAGATCAAGTTCGATCGCCATTCCTCAAGCTAGTTTCAAGATCGTTGTCCAAACACAAGTCACAATTTCATTCGACTCGATCCGAAATCGTACGCGCGATCCTCTAAGTTTCCGCGATCAAGACCAATCCTTTTTATTCATCGTTCTGGATCGTCTTCTAACTCGCGTTGTCCATTCACAAGTTGTCCAAATGACATCTCGTTCGGGACACACGAAGTCGCGACCAACTAAGCACGACGCGTTCCAAGGCTTTGCGCGATACCATCGCGTACCGACATACTCGTTCTATCTGTAAATCCTTTAGTCTCGCTCGAACAATTTCTATAACGTCCATACACCACTCGGATTCGAGCCATCCGCTCTAGGCTACAATCACGTTTGCGTCATTCGCTAAAACATCCTTCGGATTCGTTCGACGAATCTCTAGCGTAATCGCTTACGTCGTATCGACGTACTAAGTTGTTCGCACTCTTTCCTCGAAATCCAAGTCAAACCTCCGTGTACGCCTAAGCGTTAACTCGATAGTGTTCCTATCGATAGACACTCTAAGTGTAGCTCGTTCTCGACCGAGCGGTACTTGATATCGCTCGCAATTCGTTTGCACCAAAAGGTCGAGGTACGCGACACGCGACGCAACTTAGCCAAAAGGCCGTGCGCATGGCGATCCCGTGCGGACTATATTCGAGTTTGCACGCTCAATTGCTAGGATCAACGCATGACTAGTTAGGCACGCATGCGACATGTTAACTTAGCATGTGTTCTCTATGGAGTCAAGTTTAACATCGTTCGGCACAAAGGCCTACAGATGCATTCGACGATAGCCTACCAATGCGTTTGGTTGAACGCTTGTACGAGCTTTTGAAAATATTTAGAATTATTGTATGGACATGTCGAGGGACATTTGAGAGAGAGCGCACACTTATTTTTCCAATGACGAGCTTTCAAAACTGAAAATTTCGACGTGAAGTCCAAGGACGTAAAGCCGTGCTCTGATACCATTATGTCACGCCCCGCTCCCATAGAAGCGATCGTCCTCGCTAAGGCGTGATGCCGCACGAACCTAGATTGTGCTCGTGCAAGGCAGTTCCATAACGGTCGATTACATCGGCGGCGACGGGGTCGTCGCACAGAAGTCCCAAGCAGATACATTGAATAAGCATCAGAAATTTAGAACAAGCACACATGAAACACAAGTCATTCAAAAGAAACTCTTTTATTTATATTGAATAACAAGATTACATTTGTGGACGCAGGCCAAATTACAAGTCTCTCGTGCTCACTTTTCTCTCATTTATAATTCACTCTGCTCTCTCTCATCTCTCGATACAATTGCTTGAGCCAGCGGAAGCTTCGGAAGGCGATGTCCATACATTATGTCCTGTATAAGTCTTCGGTTCCACGCGGCCGCACGCTTCGAGTCGCCAAGGAACTCCGTGCCTCGACGCATCCAAGCGAGCTCTGCGCCACGAGCTTCTACCTGTGCCTGCACATGAACACTGTGTGGGTGTCAGTACTCAACTGTACTGGTGGAGTGAGCTCCTCGTCCACCCATACAAACCGACACGTTCATTTACTTGTGCAGCTTAAACCATTTTACGATTGTCTTTCTAATCTTCCTTAGGATCAGTTTTAGGACCAACGCCTTTGCATTACTTGTGTCTAAGGACCATCCCGTGCTTGCACGACGACGTCAACTCATACTTTTGCCTTAGACCCTTCTCGTGCCAATAACGTTAACCTATCAAGTCGTGTTTGCCTTACGGCCATAATCAGAGGCGCAACTACACGAAGGACTCCATTTCCTTGCCTCTAGACCTTTCTCGTGCTTGTATTGTCGACGCACCGACTTATACTTGTCTTTCATGCCAAACTCTGGGACGTAACGACTCGGTCGTGCCATGAACTCGATTCGTGCCTCAATACCTCCGAGGCAGTGCCTCCTTGTTTAGTCTTGCCTATACTTGTGTTGTGACAATGCGGCCGTGCCTCATATTTCGAGGTCGTGCCCAGCGACTCATTCTAGCTTCACACAACTTGCCCTACGACCCTTCTCGACTTAACTCGTAATAGCTCAAGCCTAACACATGCAAACTCTAAGCCAAACTTAACACACGATGCCATATCCCGTGCCGAAGCACGTCGCCTTCGCTGTAGCCAAATATTAGGCCCAGACATTGTGTCTTCTAACTGCATACACATTCAACTCAATCCAAAGGCACACACGCGGATTGCCGCCCGTGCCGACACATCTATATGAAAGGTCACTGGCTAATAGCCATCGTGGACATAGCCTGGCAAACGGAATCCTTGCACCGCAAGTAGCGATATCCGATGCAAGTCTCCGTACTACCAATTGCCTATTACCCAGCTCGGCTATAATTTGTTCTTCCTAGGCCGAGTCGGTCCCGTGGCCCCGGGTTGCCGCTCGAAGAACCATCGTCCTTGTCGACAAGTTGTCCATGACCACGCACCTACGCTAACTTCTAGACTTAACGTAATTGTATGGTCTCATCATCATCACTTAGTTCCTTTGCTTTACTTCTTCCACTTTTCACACTTCTTTGCAGAGCCCAAACCAAGGTTGCCTCGGCGACTGAACTACAATCCCGACATATTTTCTCTCGGCGACTAACCATCGCTTAGACTTAACATTTCCTTGAAACTCCGGGAACGGCTACTGCATAGCCTTCCCACTTAACTTGAACATAACGTGTTTCCTTAAGTATCGACAGACCGTGGCTAACTTCCCACTGAACCAACCGTGGCTCGTGCCTTAACCCGACTCGCATTCTATGCAACGCTATCGCCCAAGTCATACTTCATGTGACGGGCCTTGGGATCGTGGGACTATTTATCTTGACAACCGCAGAATGAGCGGGACAACACTTGGAATGACTTAGGTCGACCGGCATAACTTTGCCTAACTCACTCAAGCCTACAACTTAACCCAAGGGACGAGCAAAGGCTATGCCAAGCCTTGTGGGACAGGACCGTGCATGCTTTAGCAAGCATTCATGCGGGCGACGCCTATAACTTAGGCTAATTTTATAGTTTTGTGTCAAAGACCAACCTTCCTTCTCCCAAGCCACGGGACGAAGGACCGAGTGTCATTTTTAAAGCACGTCGTGCACCAACTCTAAGCCGACCGTGGGACGTTTTCCATGTTCTAACTCATTTTGACCTGTCGGGATTATTTTCTTAGCTATGTGGATTCGTCTCTTTTATTATTAAGCCTACTTGTGCAAGTTGAAAACACGATTTATTATGTGAAGGCAAAGATGAGGCAAGTTCACCGAAACTACCCCACCTGAGCGAGCGGTCGTCTTGACCGAGCGAGCCTTCGAGTAGCCGTCGCAAGGTTAAGTTCCAACGCCGTCGGCGTTTCGATTTCTCTGATTGACTTTGCGGGACGGGGCACTACAATGCCTGATATAGGCCTTGCAGCAACTGTTCGGTTGCCACAAAGTTAGGGACGTGGTAAAAACTACCCCGAACATGTAGCAACCGCCCAGAACATGCATACGCACGTTCTGCTGCAAGTTGTGCCAACTGTGCGCACCCTGCGCTCCTTGCACTCTGCACGACAGAGCGCGCACTGAACTGCGCACACTGCGCACACGGCGCACGCAGCACAACCAGCGCGCCCGTGCAACCCGAGCAACCCGTGTAACCCGCGCAATCTAGCGCAACCCAGCGCAACCTGAGCGCAACCTGGACGCGCACCTGGGCAGCGCAACTGGGCTTACGCAACTGGGCATGTACAACTGGGCAGCGCAACGGGGCAGCGCAACTGGGCTTGTGCAACGTGGCAGCGCAAGTGGCTCGCGCAACGAGCGCAACTAAAGCGCAGTATGCGCCTAGCGATGATGCTGACGTGCTAAGTGCAAAGTGCGCCAACAAAATGCCACATTACGCCTCATGAGCCCATGAGCCCGAGTCCGAGTCCGAGACGGAGTCGCTAAGCCCCTACGTGGCTTAGCTCCCATGGAAATAAATTTCCCAAGAGCAAAAAGCATGAATGCTTTCAATTGTTGATTTAGCATTTTTTCTTTTAGAAAAATAACCCCACATGGCACACCCATGTGCACCTCCACACCACATGTGCATCTCTAAACTAGCAAAGCTAATATATAGAGATACAACTCCTTTGGTCTAGCCGATGTGGGACTAAAATTCTCTTTGAAAAGACCAAACTCCAACAATCCCCCACATATCTCTATATATGAGTGTAAGTGTTCCCCACAGTAACTTTCCATCATGCGTTAGGAGAGATGTCGCTGATGACTTGAATCTTCCCGCATGGTTAAAACAACAGACTATAATACAAGAATGGACTAAGCCTTGAATTCTGCATCATAGCTGAAATTCTTTCCACTCACATAATATAGTTACATGTGCTTCTGGCTACATATTAAAGGCCCTGTGCCAGCCTGGTTTCAGTGTATAATTTTGGGCGTCTACAAGTTTACCCTCAAGAGACGGCCTGATATCTCTTTGTCCATACACTATAGTTCATTATAAAGAGACATGGCATGAAGCGCTTTGCGCTTCCCTTGCGGTGCTACGCCGCTATGACATGGCTTAAAGCAAAGGCATTATCCCTCTCTGGGAATCACCCCATCTCTGGGAACCTTTGTAGTGTCATACTACTGTAGCATGAGGGAACTGTCTTTTTGTAGTGCCAAACTACCCAGCATGAAGCCTTAGGCTCCCTTGCGGTGTTACGCCGCAACGACATGGCTTACAAGGCCGAGGCTTTATCCCTAACCGGGTACCTTATCGTGGTGTCGTGCCACTGTAACATGAGGAACTCCTCCTCTTTGTAGTGCTGACTACACCCCTCTTTATTTTAACATACAACATTAGGCTAACTGTCTATTTGCGGTGCTACGCCGCTGTGACTTGGCCTGCAAAGCCGAGGCTTTATCCTATTCCTGGGCAGTACCCCACATATAGGAACCTCATTGTGGAGTCACCCCACTGTAGTATGGAGTTTCACTCCTTGTAGTGCTGCTCTACCGTGCTTCCTGTAAAGCACACCAGGCATTCACTCTGCCTGAGAACTCATTAAGGCAATTAAGCCAACCTTCCCACATGAACCGTTTTCCGCAGAAAATAACAGTAGACAACAGTGCTTATAGGTCCGTAACCTCTCCATGCCTAATAGAACATGTACCCACTGTTCCTGATATTCTTCCGATTAGTGGTCCTCCCTTGAACCAAAAGCTAGATGCCTAGTAGATAAATCTTTGAACTAATAGCATAAAACTTTATGGTAGGAATACAATAATACAATATCAGAATGCCTTCAAGCCCATTTTACAAGCTGTGTCATCGACCAGCTGGCGCTTGAGGCCCTTGGTGAACGGATCCGCCAGGTTCTCCTGACTCCGAACATCAATCACTGCAATAACACCTCTCTTGATAAGATCGTGTACTGCCCTGTGCTTCAACCGCACAGTCCTCTTCTTCTCATTGAAGAGGTCATTTGATGCCACCGCCGCAGTCGCCTGGTTGTCGCAGTATATCGGTATTGTCGGTATTTGCGTCCCAACCACAGAAAGATTATACATGAGCTTCCGAAGCCATTCTGCTTCCTCGGCTGCGGTATCAAGTGTAAAGAACTCAGATTCCATGGATGACCGCGAGAGCATAGTCTGCTTTTTTGACTTCCACGATATAGCAGCTCCATCTATGGTGAAAATGAATCCACCTGTGGACCTCTCGCTCTCCACCTCTGAGCACCAGCTGGCATCACTGAAGCCTTCCACTATTGGCGGATCTCCGCTGTAGTACAGTGCATATGTCTGAGTCTTCTTGAGATATCTTATAACCCGTTTTACAGCTTTCCAGTGTTCAACACCTGGGTTGCTCGTAAAATGACTCAGCATTCCCACGGCGAAAGCTATGTCAGGCCTTGTGGCAGTAGTAGCATACAACAAACTCCCGATTACGCTTGAATACTCCAGCTGCCTGACACTTTTTCCTGAATTAGGCTTCAGCTTCAGATCACACCTGTACGGCGTATCGATCCCTGGAAGATCCCGATACCCATAACGAATGATCATTTTCTCAATATAATGAGACTGTGACAGCGCTAGTCCAGTGTCTGTTCGGATGATCTTGATCCCTAAGATCACATCAGCTTTCCCCAAGTCCTTCATACTGAACTTGCTTGAGATGAATTTCTTTGTCTCCGTGACACAGCTAATATCCGTACCCAGGATAAGCATGTCGTCCACGTACAGACAAACGATCACACCTCTTCCATCAGCGAACTTCGTGTAAACACACTTGTCCGTATCGCTGACCATGTAGCCATTTGACCTTATAACTTTGTCAAACTTCTCATGCCACATCTTGGGAGCCTGTTTATGATCGTACAAAGATTTTACCAACTTGCAGACTTTGTCTTCAAGACCCCTGATGACAAATCCCTTTGGCTGTTGTATGTAAATCTCTTCGGTCAGCTCGCCATTTAGGAAAGCCGTATTCACATCCATCTGATGTATCACCATCTTATGTATTGCTGCGAGAGCAATTAACATTCTGATGGTGGTCATCCGGGCTACTGGAGCATACGTGTCAAAATAGTCAATCCCCTGCTTCTGAGAAAATCCCTTGGCTACCAACCTAGCCTTGAACTTGTCAATAGTTCCGTCTGCTTTCATCTTCTTCTTGAAGATCCATTTGCATTCGATGGATTTTGCTCCTTCAGGAAGATCAACCAACATCCAAGTGTTATTTGAGGTGATAGAATCAATTTCATTGTCAATTGCCTCCTTCCAGAAAACCGCGTCTCTGGTCTTCATCGCCTCATCATAGGTAAGCGGATCTGCTTCCACATGATAGGTGACAAAGTCACTTTCGAAGTCCTTCGGCCTCCTCACTCGCTTCGTTGATGGCTCAGCGAAATCTGGTTCAACCGTTGTTTCAACAACAACATCTTCTTGGACCACATCTTCATTGAAGACCTGCGCACCCTCATTATTCTCCGGAATATCCGTAAGAATAATATTTTTGTGCCTTGCAAATTTGTCTTCAAAATATTCTGCGTCGCGAGATTCAATGATATGATTTGATTCAATATCAAGAAATCTTCGAGCATCACTCTTCTCGGCATACCCCAAGAAGATCGTCTTAGTAGTCCTTGTCCCAAGCTTCTGAATCTTCAGATCTGGAAGCTTGACATACGCCAGACACCCCCACACTCGAATGATATTCAAGTTAGGTCTGACCTTGAACCAGAGTTCATGACGAGTAACGTCAGAAGTTGCATGAGGCACTCTATTTAGAATAAAAGTGGCCGTCAATGCAGCTTCTCTCCAGTAGCACTTAGGAAGACCTGCAGTCAACAACATTGAGTTAATCATTTCTGTTAACGTTTTGTTCTTTCTCTCTGCTACTCCATTTGATTGAGGAGAGTACAGAGCCGTAGTCTCATTGACAATTCTATGTTCTTTGCAGAACGATGCGAATTCATGAGACCTGTATTCCCCACCTCGATCACTTCTTATCCTTTTGAGTTGTTGTCCAGTCTGCCGCTCAGCTTCGGCTCTAAACTCCTTGAACTTCTCGAATGCTTCGTCTTTAGCCTTCAGCAAGTAGACGAACGCATACTTTGAGAAGTCATCGATAAAGGTTATGAAATATTTCATCCCGGCCTTTGTAGAGAACTGTTTGAAGTCACAGATATCGGAGTGTACAAACTCCAGAAGATCTGTACTTCGATTAACCCGAGGAAAGGGTTTCCTTGTGATCTTTGTTTGAGCACAAACTTCATATTTCTCTACCTTATCCCCACACTTGGAGATAAGTCCTAGACTAGACATTCTGTTTATTCGTTTACAATAAACATGTCCTAGCCTATTATGCCACAACTCAAGAGTATAAGCAGAAGGAGTGATTTCATTAATCACATTAATTACATTGGACTGATTTACAAGCTGAATTTTGAACATTCCTTCGGTATAAAAAGCTTTTCCGAAATATGTTTCCTTGATAGACATCACCATCTGGCCAGCATTGATGTCCATCCTGAGGCCTGCTTTGCAGAGTAGGCCTCCTGAGATCAGGTTCTTGGCGATAGCAGGTACGTGTTTCACGCCTTGAAGCATCATAGACTTCCCTGAAGTCAGCTTCAACACCACCGTCCCGATCCCAAGCACTTCAGCTTGTGCCTGGTTCGCCATCATAACCACTTCAAAAGTAGGTGTATAGGTGGTGAACAACTCCTTACTGGAACAGACATGGCAGGAGGCTCCAGTGTCTATCCACCAGTCAGAGTCAGTCATTACCGCATCAACCTGTGCAATCATAGCAACAACGTCAGTGATCATAGATACCTTACTAGGCTCTCCTTGCTCTGATTGTTTGGTCTTTGCTTTGCATTTATTCTTGAAGTGGCCCTTCTTGCCACACTTGAAATAAGGTATCTGAGATTTTGCCTTCTTTCGCTTGAAGGAAGTCCCCTTCACGTTCAGATTGTTAGGGTCCTTCTTCTTGCTGTGGGAAGCTGCTTGCTTTCCCCTTGGTTCCTTGGTATGAACCAGATTGGCGTTAGCCAATTGCTTGGACAGTGCGTCCACCTTCAGTTGAGCCCGCATCTGGTCCTCAACATAGATTTTCTATAAGAGATCTTCAAGACTGATCTCTAGCTTCTTTCTATGCATATTTGCATAGAACTTACTCCACCCAGCGGGGAGCTTTGAGACAATCCCTCCAACAACAAACTTGTCGGGGAGGGGCATCGCCTCGTTTTCCAACTTCTGTCGCAGCTTCAGAAATTCTTTTACCTGCGGCAACATGGACTTCTCGTCCTCAAAGAGCCATTTGTGATATTTTTCAACCACAAATATCTTGCTCATGTTTTTGTCTTCTTCGTACAGTTTCTCCAGAGACTCCCACATGTCTCTAGCAATTGGTTTCTTACTATAGGATTCTGCTAGGGAATCCTCCATAGCATTCAGGATAAGCAACCTGCAAATGCTATTCTCCCTTCTCCACTTGGCCTGAAGTTTAGTAGCCGCAGTGATTGTGGCAGCAGACCCAGTATCTGGAATGGTAGGTTCATTTTTAAGAAGCACGTGATCAACGTCTCTGAGTTGAAGAGTGAGATAAACTTTCCTCTTCCAGACTTGATAATGCTCTCCATCAAACTTTTCTAACTTACAAAAGTCAGTATTGAGGAGTGAAGCATTAACGTTTTCCATCGTAGCAATAAAGCTTTGAGATTGTTATTGCCGGGGCACAATTTTTCGATGAAAAACTGAGAAAATGAAACAATTGTAAAAACAATGTTCCAAATCAACACTTCAAGGAAGGTGATTCTGAATTACGAGAATCTAAAAAGATTTCGTAATCAACAGCAATCGATCGTAATACTTCTAAAAGGAAGATACAATCAGAATTACTGGCAGCAACGAAGAAGGTGACTGGCGAAAGATGGAAGAACTCCTGCTGGGATGAATAATCACCGTTGCTCAAAGTTTTATTCGCCATACACGAACAGCTTCCAGGAACCAGCAAGTTCGTCGGAGAACTTGGAACACTCCTGCTCTTCTGACTCCTCGGATGGACACGAACTTCCGTGCAAAAGCAACGCTGGTGCAGCGCCTTTCCTCTCTCTCTCGAAGGCTGCTGGAATTCGCAGGCAGATTCCGAACAGAACTGTGTTAAAGAACACTTCTGAATTCTCTGTTTACTTATGCTAAAAATACTTCGTAAACTTTCTGTGGTGGCTTCTCTTTTTATTCTGTAATGAGCCTTGAGAGAGAGGGGATGCCTTATATAGGCCCTGCAGCAACTGTTCGGTTGCCACAAAGTTAGGAACGTGGTAAAAATCACCCCGAACATGTAGCAACCGCCCAGAACATGCATACGCACGTTCTGCTGCAAGTTGTGCCAACTGCGCGCACCCTGCGCTCCTTGCACTCTGCGCGACAGAGCGCGCACTGAACTGCGCGCAACTGGGCTCGCGCAACTGGACAGCACACTATGCGCCTACCGACGATGCTGACGTGCTAAGTGCAAAGTGCGCCAACAAAACGTCTCATGAGCCCATGAGCCTGAGCCCGAGTCCGAGTCCGAGTCGCTAAGCCCCTACGGGGCTTAGCTCCCATGGAAATAAATTTCCCAAGAGCAAAAAGCATGAATGCTTTCAATTGTTGATTTAGCATTTTTTTCTTTAGAAAAATAACCCCACATGGCACACCCATGTGCACCTCCACACCACATGTGCATCTCTAAACTAGCAAAGCTAATATATAGAGATACAACTCCTTTGGTCTAGCCGATGTGGGACTAAAATTCTCTTTGAAAAGACCAAACTCCAACAATATACATTTTAGGGTTCATTTTCATGCATTCTTTGTGAAGAAGAAAGTATTAGGGTTTGTATATTGTTTGTGATGAGTCTTTGGGTGCCATAGAATTGGAAATGAGAAGAAAAATAGAATTTTGATGGAGATCGTGAGGATAAAAATGGTGGAGAAGAAGAAGAAGAAGAAGAAGAAGAGAAGAAAACTAGAGTTTTATGGAGATGGTGAGGATGAAAATAATAGAGAAGAAGAAGAATATGAGAGAAAAACTAGGGTTTTGGAAGAGAGAGAGAGAGAGAGGGAGAGAGAGTAAAAAGTTGAAATGAAGTTGAAATTTTGGAATTTTAGGAGGGTGTTGGGTTGGGACAGCCCAAAGAGTAAAAAAATGGAATTGTCCTGAGTAATTTTTCCTCAAATCCGGACTAGTTCCAATCCGGACTAGTCCTGATTAACTTTGGATGTGCTCTTATAAATAGTCTTGTTTTACCCATTTCAATGTAAGTTGTATTGGGCCGAATAAAGGTTCATGTAACTTGTAGAGTTACATAAGGATAAGGTTAAGTTCATAGTTAGGTACTTGAAATTGTACTACGGGTTAGACCAACTATGGCTATGGACGAGGAAAGTTGGATACGGCTGAGCTAGACAATGCGGATTCCCGCAGGGTTGCTCGTCGAGGGATCCAACTTAAGGCTTTGTTTTGGTTCGCAGAATTAGGGTCTTGAAAAAAAAGTTATTCTTTTTATGTATCTGGAATAAAAAGGAAATGTGCGAAAAAAGAAAATAATTTCTAAGAAAAAGAATAATAAAGGAGAAAGTGGTTCTCCCACTCACACCATGGATTCACTCTCTCACTTCAAATTATTCAATTTTTTTCTTAATTTTTCAGATCTTTCCGAACACCAAAAAAAATTTATATATATATATATATATATATATATATATATATATATATATATATATATATATATATATATATATATATATATAAATGAAAGAATAAAGAATTGATTTCCATTCATTTCCTTTACGCGAACCAAACGAGGCCTAAGTTTAGCTATGTTTCTCGTCCCGCAGAGCACAATGTTATTTATCCTTTTTTTTACGTGGGTCGGTCCAACGAATATTCACAAAGTCATTAATAGTGATTTGAGTCACAATAAAGTCTCAATCCAAACCCAACTTAATAGATTATAAGTCATCCATCCACTACTAGCACCACGATGAAGGGAGGGAGGGGCGTGTGACATACGTTGGAAACGAAACCAATAAGTCATCCCCTCGGCAATTTTTTGTAAGCATATATGTTTCATCATCCTCTGTATGAACAATTTCAAGCGAAGTGTCCTTCGTCTCAAGTACGTATCGTATCCAGTGATACCGAGTTGCAATATGTTTGGACCAACTATAAAATGTCAAATTTTTCAAGGTGAATGACACTTTGACTATCATAAAACAAAATGTACTGCTCTTACTTAAGATCCATTTTCTGCAAGAACTTTTTCATCCATAATATTTTTTTAAAGCCTCTATCTTAGCAATGAACTATGTTTTGTCAAAGTGATATACTTCTACAATCGCGACTGCCACAAAATAGCTCCCACAAAAAACACCATGACATTGTCTGAAGTCAATCTTCTGCTATCCACATCTTCAGCCATATCAGTATCGGTATACCCAATCAGTTTCGACTTGTCAATTTTGAATGAAAGCTTCCAATCAACAGTGTCCTAAAAATATCCACTTAACCTTCCTCAAATGTATCCTTCCTGGATTTGAAAGATACATACTAACCATATCTACTGCGTGAGCAATATCTGTCCATGCATACACGATGGTATACATAAGACTCCCCGTAACTGAAGCAAATGAAACTTTTTTCATGTCTTAGTTTTGGTTCTTGGTTGATGGGCATTACTCTGTAGTGAATTTAAAGTGAGCTGCAAGAGGGGTGTTCATTTTCTTTGACTTGTCTATCCTGAAAGGCTGAAGTATTCAGTGAATGTACTTCTCTTGGAAGAAATAAAGCAACTAAACTCTCTCTCTCTCTCTCTCTCTCTCTCTCTCTCTCTCTCTCGATTGATCTCCATTCTAAGAATAGTCTTTGTTGTGCCAAAATCCTTCATAGAAAAGGTCGCATGTACTTCAACTCCGTTATCATGGTGGTATTTCGACCTACCAATAACATATCATCGACATAGAGCAATAAAATGATAAAATTATCCTTAGTAAAATGTTTCACAAATGCACAATGACCCAACATAATACGGGCATAACCATGCTACCCCACAAATGACTCAAACTTCCTATATCACTGTCTCAGAGCTTGTTACAAACTCTTCTTCAATCGGCAAACAATATGTGACTTGTCCTTTTGTAACCTTCTTGAACCGAATTCTGGAATTTTTCAAATTTTTGAAAATTTTATTTTTCAAAATTTTTCCTAGATCTAAAATCATAAATTTGAATTAGCTATATGGAATATATTTTCGATCGCGATATGTTATAGTATCGGGTTATTGGCTTTTCGAAAAGGTTTATTGAAATTTATATAGTTTTGGGCTTATATAGCCTAGTAAACAAAATTTATTATTTTGAACTCTTCTTATATAAATGGGCCCAAACCCATTAGTATAATCTCATATATAAAATAGAATGAATCAAGATTTATATGTAAAAATATTTGGACATCTTATAAATTAGATTTGAATAATAATATACATATTGACCTTTGGGCCTACATGCTTATTTTACGTTTTAACTAGTTTTGGGCCTAAAGGCCTAATGAACAATTATTATTATATTTAATTAATATATTTGAAAACTTAATTTTATGTGAGCTTGAGCTCACTAGATTATTCTATATATATATATATATATATATATATATATATATATATATATATATATATATATATATATATATATATATATATATATATATATATATATATATATATGTATATATATAAAAATATATATATATATATATATATATATATATATATATATATATATATATATATATATATATATTATTTCAGACTGGGTATTAATTTTACATAAAAATAATTTTAGTTGCTAATAGAGTTTATATGGAGGGATTTTCTTGGATTTGGTTCTTATTGGGCCATTAGCCCAATTCATGGAAGATCTTTTTGGGAGAGCTTCTTGGAAGCTTCCTCTCACATGTTAGGGAGCATGTCCTGAACCATTATTTAATGAGGGCTCCCCATTCCTCATCCACACAAATTCCAATGCATTCCAAAGTGCATCGTGTCCGTGTCCACCTCATTTCATTCCACTATTTTACATTTACATTCACATGTTCCCGTGTCCGACACACCGGACACCAAATCGGCTCTCGTGTCCGTGTCGACAAGCCGACACGGACAATACAATGGCACTCTCCTCTGTTCCTAGCCGTCCCGATGACCTCGGCCATCTAGACTTCTAGCAACCAGCTATTGTCTCCTCCAACGGCCACCAGATCTGGCCATACCAGATCTGGATCCTAAAACACCCCCATCACCCACAGGTATCCTCCACCCTCCGTGGGCCATCCTGGCCACTCGTCCAGACTACCACCACCGCGGCCAAACCCGACCGCCACCCAACCAATCCTCCTCTGCCATACGTCGACCACCAGATCTGGCCTTGCTAGATCTAGTCTACCCCATCCGCCACCACCATTCTTCCACAACCACCACCCCATCCGCCACCACCATTCTGGACGGGAGCACCCTACAAATTGGGGCTAAAATCCACTCGGCGCAACCCGCCGCAGAATCGCAATTCGAGAACACTAAGTCTCGACCTCCAGTAGCACTACGATGCGTACTGGGCACCAACCCTAGCCGAGAACACTAAGTCTCGACCTCCAGCAGCACTACAATGCGTACTGGGCGCCAAGCCAACATGCATAATATAATCAACTAACCGCCTCGCAGGGCGCATCACAGCACATGTCTATAGTTCTAACCTAAGCACAATCACAGCCACAAGAGTAGTTCGCCAAGCCGTACCCGACCGCGAGTCGGACACGGGGCATATGGGGACAATCCATACGTGTGAGTCGTGCTCGTGTCCTCGGAGGTGTGGATGACCCGTCCGAGTTGTCCGATACGGTCGTAAACCGGTATCGAACAAAGCTATCCTAAGTTATCATCATGGCAGTTCTACTACTAGGCTACACTAATCATGATTATACAATTTATAAGTACAAATTAATTAAATGCAATAAAATCCAGGAAAGAGGACAAGAGCCGTCGATGAGCAAGGGATACTTGCCTTGAGGGCTCGGCTAGGTAAGCAAGTCTTCGGCGATCTGGACCCAAGCTAGCACGTCCATCGAGGTCCTCAGAACACATAATAAACAATCATTAGAATTAAATAATAAAATAATAGAATAATCACAAGAGATGGCAGAAGGCTATACCGTGCGGGTCCCGCAAGCAGCGCAGGGATCTGGCACGGAAACTGAGGCACGCAGACCGATATGGGCACGCAACCCGAGACGCGCACGTGTATCGAGATGCGCACGAGAATCGAGATGACTCGAATATCGAGACGAACAAGAAACATAAACGTGCACGTAAATCAAGACGTGCACGTAGATCGAGACGACACAGAGACCAATACAGCACGCCAATCGGAGCGAGCACGTAAACCGAGGCAACACAAGATACAATATTACGTGCAAATCGATACGACACACAAATCGGTGCGTGCACGTAAATCGAGGCGGCACGGGACACAAGTTAGGCACAAAGGCCGAGACACGAGGATCGAGGCAACACACAAACCGAGGTGGCGCGGTGCCCGAGACAGCGCGGGGCTCGAGGCGTCCCGCTGCCCAAGGCAACACGCGAATCGAGGCGACACGAGAACCGAGACAGCACGTGCACCAAGGTGTACGCGTATCGAGACGGCACATAACCCGAGCAGCGCGGGGCCCAAAGCGTCCCGCTGCTCGAGGCGTGCACGGAGCTCGAGGGCTCGCTTCCCGAGACGTACGGGAAACGAGGGAACACGCAAGTCAAGCGTGCACGCGGCCCGAGGAGTGCGCGACTCCCAAGGCTGCACACTGCTCGAGCAGCGCGGGGCCCAAGGGCGATCCGCCACTCGAGGCTGGCGCGACGCTCGCGGCGGGGCACGACGGCTCGCCGGACAGAAAGGAAGAGGGAGAGGAGGAGCAGATCCATGGAGGGGAAGTGCCGCCGGGGTCGGCCAGGCTCCGGCGGAGGGAAGGAGACAGAGAGGGGAGGCCGGAGGAGCTTACCGGGGTAGATCGGCTCTCCGGCGGAGGAGACAGCGGCCACGGAGGATATGGCGGCGCTGGCGGTGGCGGCCGCAGCGGAGGTCGGAGGGGGCGACGATGATGGTTGTGGCGCTGGTGGCTGATGGCGGTGGGAGCTCAGGACGGCCGGAGGTCGACGGAGGCCGGGAGAAGAGAGGGAGACAGCGAGCGAGAGAGAGGGACGAGAGGCCGAGTGAGCGGGAGAGAGGAGAGTTGAGGGAGGAGAGAGAGGGCCGGGGCGGAGGGTGAGTGTGGTCGGGAGAGAGATGAGAGAGAGAAAGGAATTGGGGGTGGGGGTCGGCTGATCCAGCAAGTAAGAGGGGAGAGAGAGGAAGAGTGAAGAGAGAGGTGAGGGGGTTAGGTAGGGGGAAGAGAGAGAGATGATGTGAGGGAGTGAAATGACAAGAGAGAGGGAGAGTAGATATTTTGGAGGGTAGACTAGGATCATGAAATTAATTAATAACAAATAATTAATGAGGGCAAAATTACCTCCAATAAAATAATAAAAATTTCAAATACACCCCAAAAATTAAAATCCTCCAAAATACGAAATACAGTCGAAATACAGTCATATACCTATTTCTAAAATAGGGATATGACAACATACCTGTTGTCACGACCCGCACCCACTGTGAGGGTACGAGAACGTAACAACGCCCAGCCTACGCCGCAGTGTCGGCGGTAGAACGCTATCCTAGGTCAACATACATCTAGCAATATAATACTAAGCAGTAAATGAACTCAATCACAACTAAGGAGGAAGAAAACACGATATAATAAAGAACTCAAGGAAATACTGAAGATAGAAAAGTCTAAGATAATATTCCAGCAAATATCCAGAGTACATATCTCAATTACTGAATAAGAAAGAATATATACAACTCAACATCTCTGAACAGAAGTAAAATCTAGCTAAACAGTCTCAAGACAACAAGAAAATAAGATAAGGCCTAACTAAACTAGCCTAGGCAGTGGGGTGATGTCCTCAGCTAGAGCTGTCCCATGGAAGGCATCCTCTCAGGCCTCCTCCTCGTCCTCTGTAATACTTTCAACAGGTCCAGTCAGGACAGGAGCGAGTACAGTACATCTCAACAGTTCATAGCAGGTTAGAAAATATAATCATGTAGTAAAGTAAGATACAAGTACTGAAAGAAGTGCAGTATGTAAACAGAGAGAGAAAGCTGTAATAGAAATATCTAATATAAATAGAGAGCTAACATGTGGCTAGTGAGTCAGAGTACAATATAGACATGTAAATGGCATAGGAGATTCTGATAAGACACTATGGAAGAGATTCTGATAAGATACTACTTGGGTATTATTCACATGTCTACTTCTACTCTCCCGTACCCCCAATCAGTACGCACGGATCCAAACAGGTTATGTTATGATTCTATGTAATAACCCCCGAAGGGTGGTACATAGTAGTCCCAAAAATGGGGATTCTATGAGATTCTAGGATACCCAGTAAATGGGATAAGAGATTCTAGGAGACTCTGTGATCATAAGGGTATATGTCACAAGTAATCAAAGAACCAAAGAAGCATATGGTACGCTATGTAAGTGAAACGCACAGAACATAGAGTACCCGATGCTCCCTAAGGATAACATCTCAAGAAGAGATCTGTATAGTACTAATCCGTGTGACCAACGTGACAGTACAAATAAAGTAATCTACTGTAGAAAAATAATTCTAAGCAGGATATGAAATGATCAGAGAATGTACTCGCCTCGTATCTGAATGTCTGAAGTAAATGTACTGTTCGAGGAGAGGTGTCTGGCTCCTAATCAGAACAGCACAAGTCACAACAAGCCTAAAATGATATAATAAAGTCCTATTATGCATTCTACATGAATCTAGGTCAATCTAGGCCAAAGTCAACTCTTGGTCAACACTAGAAGTCAAACTAGGTCAAACAAGACTAATCTAGGCTAAACAAGACTGAACTAGGCTAATCAAGTCTAATCTAGACTCTACACTAACTCACAGACACTCACATAGGCCATAGGCTAATATATATATATCATATAACCCTAATCACATCTACTAGACTATACTTACATTTAATAATACACATATTACTATTCATATAAACTAGTAGGAAAATCACATATAGGCCACATGTGTGAACCACACAACATTATATGTAATACATACAAATATAAATATGTATATAGAGAGGGGGACACAAGATATGTCCAAGCGCATGGGTGTGTGTGTACTAGTGAAGTGAGAGAGTGAACATGGCAATGGTGTTAGGGTGTGAGTGTGTGACTGTGTGATAGGTGTGTGTTAGAGTGAACATGCTATGTGGACTTGTGTGTGTGTGTCATGAGAGGGTGTGAGCTATAGAGTGTTCAAGGGTGAAAGCTTGTGTCAATTAGTGAGAGTGATGTGAGGTAGTGAGAAAACTGTATGAAATCAGTGAGCATGTGTGTGGATGTGTGGGGGTGACAAACAGTGAATAGCACAGTGTAACAGTCTCAGTTCACACATAGAAGAAAACCCCACATTTCTCAGGTTTCATAGAGCAAAGGATGTCAATTTCTGTTAACAGACCAAAGAAGCATACATTGACAGTTAATCATGCTTTAAACATTCATTTAAAAGAAAGGGAAAAAATTATCAAAATCTCATTTAACAGGGAACTAAGGCTATGGCAAAAAGGAAAGGAATTGGAATTTGATTGACAGTACAAACAAAAGGAAAGGGAATAGTTCAGGTTTTAGAGTGTAATGCAAATTCGATTTTAAACCAATAAATTTTCAGATCAATGACAGGAAAACATTCTCAGTTTTTGAAATCCACACACACAAACAATCCCCAATCAAATCCAGTTAACAATTTAACCCTTCATTCTCAGTTTTTGAACATCCCAAGGCCTCTTCATTCACAGGTTTATACTTAGTAAAACTCAGTTTTTATATAAAGCCTAAATCAGAATTTCATAAAAACAGTGAATTAACTTAACTGTGTATTATTATGTATAATCTAACAGTGAACAGTGTATATATAAAATAAGAAAGCATTGCAAACATTCAAACAGTGTGTGTGTGTGTAAACCAGTGTGCAGGAATTAAAATCAGTGAAGGGAGAGAGGAAGTGTGTGTGTGTGTGTGCAGGAAAAACAGTGAGTGAATAGGAGTGTAAAACAGTGAACCAACACTCAGTTCAATCTCAGATTTCAATATCAGAAAACTCAGTAAAGAAAGGAATCAATTCATTGACCCCCAACAATCTCAGATTTGTGTGTGAGGGTTACATGTGTACATGAGTAAAAAATGTGTGTGGTGAATCCTCAGGTTTCAGTCAAGCAAACAGTTATACAGGTAAGCCCCAACACTCATGAATCTAAGATTTCAATCAAGACTAATTCCTAGATTAGCTATCACTCCTAACATTTTCAGGTTATACCACATGGGAAAAATAACACCCAAGTCACATTACTTAATCAATTGATCACCAAACCACCCCATCTTATTCTCAGATTCATGCAAGAGAGTGTAAATTCATTTATAACTAGTTCTGGGTTCAGATCAAACCTATCAACACAGGAATAGGAAGAAAAACAACTCAAAGTTATCAACTGAGTTCAAATCAGTTTTTACACTGTCACATGCCAATTTGAATTCAAAAACCCACCAAACACCACACAAACTTAACCACAAATAGGTCGCATATAGAAGAATAGATTAGAGCTTATAAAATATACATTAATCAGTGATGAACAGGTTAAACTAATCAGGCAACTCAAGTTTGAAAACTGGAGAGGCAAAACAGAATGCAAGTATCAGTTAACATTGGTTAATTGAGAAATCAAATAGGAAAAATTAACTAATCATGAACCTAATGGTTGGTAATTGAAAACAACCCATGTGCAAAACCCCACACATCCATTTCGTGTCACCCAAGGCCTGACATGGCGTGTCCAGTACAAGAAACTCAAAAGAACAACATACAGTACACTGTCCAGTGCACTGCCTCGTGCACACGTGCACTTGTGTCGTGTGCACGACACAAGACACGAGGGAGTCTCGTGGTCACCCACATAGGTAGCCCACCTATAGGGCTACCTCATAGGCCCATTGGCCAGTGTCCACAACGTGTCAGTGTCGGACACGAGGCCCGTATCAGTGGCAAAAATCAACAATGCACAGTACAGTGTGAAATCGGTGCGGGTGGGATTTCTCCCAATCCGCTCGATAAGATGAGCTGAAAATTGTTTTGTGTCATGTGAGTCACGTGTCCTAAGTGTCACCAAAATTTCATCCCAAATAGTGTCGTGTCATGTCCGCTACAGACCCCGATAGGCAGGGGATCCCTGTAGCACGCGCGCGAGCGTGTGCGGCGCGTGTCCAAACAATAAATCCGACACACATCGACTCAATAATCACCACAGAAGATTAGGAACCAATAATCCATGATAAAACTATACTTCCTATTTAAAAACATCAAACAAACAAGACCGAAATGCCCTTTGAGGCATTTCGACAAACAGTCATGCACATGGACTGATACGTGTCCAAAAAGGACACGAAATCCATGACACCCGACACGAATCCTATCCAGACTCTTAGGGGACCCTTAGGGCTTCCTATTGATGAAGACAAAATGAAAATCCATGGAGAAATGAAGAGATTACCTATTCTTGAACTATGGATGAAAAAGCCCCAAATGGAAAGATTTCCTTAACCACCAAAATCTCACAAATTGTTTCCTTCCTGCAAACAATCAATACCAACAGCAAGAACATTGATATTAGGATCTAATGCAACTAGTTTGGGGGAAAAAGGACCTAAAATGGATTTATAATGAATTTCTAAAGATAGGAACTCACCTCTTTCTTCTTGAAATAAAATTCCTAAGGAATGGAGGCTAGCCCTAGATTTTAGGAGGGGTTTTATAGTGGAGGAATCCCTAGGTTAACTAGTGGTGGCTGGCCATGATGGGCTAGGTTAGGGTTTGAACTAGGTTGGCTAGTCCTATTAGGTTAAGTCACAAAATGACTTGTGAAACCACAAGTCATTTCTCAACCCATTTAATTCCTAATTCCTTAAGTCAATTTCTAATGAATCTAAACCCACTAACTTAAATCATGTTAGGTTAGACTAGAGTCACCTAGCCTAACCAAGTCCAACTAACTAGGGTTAGTTTCTAGGTTTGTCTACAAGGGTCAAGACTAGTCAAAGTCAACCTAATCTAAACAATTCCAAAATAATTCCTAAAAATTCCCATAAATTCAAATAAATTCTAAAAAATCAAATAACCCCAAAATGTCTAAATACCCTAATCACATGGCTAGGCTCTAGGGTAGGCAGTCTCTACTGTTCACTAGCGAAACACCTAAAATCTCAACTCATGAATTTAAATAGTTTAAAAATAATTAAAAATCACTAAAAATCATAATATAAAATAAATATCATTAAATAATAATTATAATTACAAAATTTTAAAATTACCCTCTTCTGGAAAACTGGATGTTACACCTGTCACGCCCCACAACCAGAATACTGGAGAGCGGGGGACAGACACAGCCAGCTATGTACATTGAAGTGAATTCCACCTCACAATACGGTCACGGCTGTCTAGATGCATGAGGGTTTAACTACAAGCCATTAGTCTCTTAAGGTCAAGAATAAGCCTAGTGTCTCAATCTCAAGCAAGCAAGTAAATGTAACAAGATGGTAGATCATCAGACATACAAAGTAAGGCGTCCCATATATTACATATTCAAATGATCATGAAGCTAGTCATAGAAAATGCGAAGACTAGCAAGAGTTTAAGTCATACATGATCAACCCTAGGATTTGTCAATCATATTATAGCCCTTAGGCAGACAGAAAATATAAGCTTTCAACACGAGCTAACACTTGCTCGGCGGCTAAACGCCTCAAAAGAATAATTTACATTGGAGTGGGAGAGCAAAATAAAACCTACTCGTTGCCAGGGTTGCGTCTAGTATTCACTATCTGGTTGGAAGGCTGGAAGATTCTTTAGAGCTACTCCGAAATCTGGCCATACAAAACCAGCTGGGTCAGACCCCAAAAAGAGCAAGTGCCACAAGGGAGGCTTCACTTAAGAACTAAAACCAACACGTTAGCATATGAGATATAAATGATAACATAAGACAAGAGTTTAGAGATAACAAGGTGATAAACGATAAGGTGACTAAGGGACTATTCTGGTAACCAAGTTACAACCTGTGAACCAAACAAGGACCGGGGTTGTAACCCTTCACCTGAACAAAACTTAGTCTCTAACCAATTATCGATATAGTAAAGTATAACAGTGACGTGCTGAAGCAACCACGCACTGGCCTTGCCTAAACAAGACTAGACTAGACGGGACTCCATTCATCAATCACGGCCAAGCAATGAGTACGGCTTGATACTTTAACTAACTAGGTTTACCACAAGCCTAGTTACTAACAAGATGCATTGAGATGTTCCAACAGCCACAAGCCCTGCAGACTTAATCCAGGTTATCCAGTTGCAAGTTGAAAGAGTTGGATTAGGTGACTTGGGGGTGCAACACATGACAGTGTGCTGAAAATGTGCCATACTCGACGGCAGGCTACAAGTCCAATTAGAGCGCCCAGATAACGGGACTGCCTGTAGCT
Organism: Iris pallida; assembly: GCA_029216955.1. Lineage (NCBI taxonomy): Eukaryota > Viridiplantae > Streptophyta > Magnoliopsida > Asparagales > Iridaceae > Iris > Iris pallida. Next base: position 32,263 of record JANAVB010025027.1, read on the forward strand.
GGAAAATCACTTCATGGACTACTTGATTACTCTAGTCATTATCCTAGTCAGATTCAGTATGAATCCCTGACCGTGGTAACCAAGAATCCATGCTCTAGACATGATGTAAGATGAGACATGTAGCTTATACAAGCACAAACACCCATGTTGTCAAGACAAGAGTTACTTAGCAAGTTAAGATAGCTATCGCAACAATATATCAAGATTATCATGTTAGATTACTTATCAAGAGTGCGCCACATCGGGCCACTACCAAGTCTATCCATGTCATGTTGCTTGTCAAGAGTGCACCACGACGGGTCACTATTAAGAGTTATCATGTAAAGTCACATTTTCATGTCGTGTTCATGTAAGTGCACCACGGCGGACCACTATTAAAAATTTGTTAGAGAGTGTACGTGCCATACCAAGATCGTGTTTAAAGCTCAGAGTACATGTGCAACATGAAAAATAATATTATAGGACTAATCAAGTAAAGAGTACAAACAAGGTCATAATTTACACTAAGGACCATGGGAACAATACGAACATTTGCAAGAGATGGCACAAAGGGTCAATGTGGTATCATGAAGAGCATGCACCCAAAATACATGTGCTGAGAGTGGCATGCGCCCAAGGCTATGCGCCTAAGGGTATGCACCCACATGTATGCGCCTAGGACTAGGCACATCATGTAGGGCATAAGTTATGGAAGGAATGCACAGGAGAGTGCATGCGCCCATGGCCTATGCGCCCACAAGCATACGCCTATAGTCTATGCGCCCACATGAGTGAGGCAGGGTGCATGGTCTATGCGCCCACATGGGTGAGGCAGGGTGCTTAGGAAGCTAAGTCAGGAGCCATCTATACTGGCTATGTAGGCGCATAATAAGGGCTATGCGCCCACAACAAAGGGACACTATGACTTAACACATATTTGAAGTTATGTGCATAAGCAAGTAGAAGCCATAGGCGCATATAAAGCCATGCGCCCACACTGAGGAAGGCAGGGAGCTTGGGTGCATATAAAGGGTTATGCGCCCAAGGCCGAAGTTACTATGGGCGCATAAAATGCCATGCGCCCACACACTGTTCTTCTTCTCCAACCCAAGAAGAAGAACCATGGAACCCATGAACTTCCAAGGTCCATAAATAACTCAAAATAAATCGAAATCCGAGTTTTCAAAGGTCCATTTTGGGTAAAATCAAATTCTCTACAATATAGAACAATCAAAACTTGAAAACAAACATGTTTGAGAGATCAAAACCCAAAAAAACAAAATTTGTGAAAACTTAGAACAGCCTAAGGCTTCATGCTGGGTAGTTTGGTACTACAAATAGGCGGCTGCCTCATGCTACAGTAGTATGACACTATGATGAGGTTCTCGGTATGAGGTAAGGCCTCGTGTCACGACCCGCACCCTAGAGTAAGGGCACGAGAAGTGGGTACGTCCAGCCTACGTCGCAGTGTCGGCGGTAGAACGCTGTCCTAGGTTACTATCTAATCAACAACTCACGCAATTATATAATGTACTTGTCAATCTCAACTCCGAACGGAGGACAAGTATAGATATAATGAATCTCAATCACAGTCTAAGAACGATAAGATATCACAGAAGTTTATAACTAAAGACTAACAACAACATTTATAAACTACTAAAATAATATCTCAAACAAACTCAAATACAAACTCGTATCTCAAGTTATTACAATTCAAATTCTAAAACATGAAAACTAAACCAAGTCTACTAGCTAGTCTCCCGATCACTCCTGAGTGTCGGGGCCATAGGTCGCTAAGCCATCTCCTGCTCCAAGGCAAGTAGGGCAAACATCCTCAGGGCAGTCATCTGTAATATTTTCAACAGGTCCAGTCAGGACAGGAACGAGTACAAATCATCAAGAAATTCCAAGTAAATGACAGAGAACTATAAAGCAGTTATAGACAGTTTTATTGATGAATATGGCAGTTGTATACAGGTGATGGTATAGAGAAACAGTTAAAGTACAAGAAAAGTAAGACAAGTAAAACAAGAGCAGAATCATAGCAATGAAGACTGTAAATAGAAACTAGCTGAACTAGAGCAACATGATATAAGTTCAGAATATAAATGTAACAAATGCAAAACTCAAGTAATTCCAGACAACACGAATCTGATACCAGGTGATTCCAGTACAAGATGAGTCCGGTATAAGATGATTCCAGGCAGTGATCAAAGGTTCCAGGGTGAGTCCAGCCTATACTCTAACAGTGTGTTTTAAAATACCGAGATCGACATGTAAACGGCTGTAGGTAATACGGCACACCACACACTTGGCCAAGTGTGGGATGGCTATCGTTCCAGAATAGTTCCAAGGGAGTGGTTCCAGATTGGGGTATGTCTACATGTCTTACTCTAGTATTTCCCCGCCCACAAGTACAAGTGAATCCAGAAACGACACAAAAAATAGAGATGAGTCCAGCCAAACATAATGATACCAGCAAAAGATTCCAGAGTGATTCCAGTAGGTGGTTCCAGTAGTGATTCCAGTAGGTGATGCCAGTAGTGGTTCCAGAAATAGAGGCCAGACAAATAGTATGTGTGTCGCATACATGAATCCAGAAATATCCATACGTGTTGTAAGAATCACATAAAACTATCTAGAACTGAAGTACAGTAATTGACAAGTAAATGAAAGAACTATCAGAGAATGTACTCGCCTGCTACTCTGAGAAGAGTAGTAAAATATCAGATGTCTGCACCGGAGTCACAAAGTCCTAAATAGAGCAGTATGGGTTATGACATGTTTAAAATAAGGTAAATGAAAGCTACCATACAATCTACATGATTTCTAGGTCGATTTAGGTCAAAGTCAACTCTAAGTCAAACCTGGTCAACTGTCTAGGTCAAACTAGGTCCAAGTCAGACTTGGTCAACTCTGGGTCAACCCAAGTCAACTACACTAGTCAAACTAGGTCAATCTTAGTCTAGTCAAGTCTCACTAGGGCTAACCAAGCCTAGACACATCAAAACTGGGCTATACAAGTCAACAACACACATTGCATATACCATATGTATATACATACATTCATACATGTGCATAGGCACTCACTTGTATACATTCCTACACATAGCATGCATTGTCTACATTTATTCATGTTAATTTATGCTATTCATTGTCATCATCATCACATTGGCATTCATTTAACCATTATTCATGCATGCATTTTCTATACTACATACACTTGTATATATACATAGAGGCATGAATATGTAAAGATATGTAGAGTGAGGGATTAAGGCACAGGTGAGTGTGGTTAGCAAGTGTCAAGCAAGTTTCAAATAAGAGAGAAGGTGTCTATGTGTGTATGTGATAAAAACAGTGATGTATAAAGTGTCACAAAGCCATAGTTAATTAGAGTGTCAATAGGAAAAAGGTTAGTGTGTGTGTGTTAATAGGGGGGCTGTTCTCAGGATTTCAGTTAACATAACTTAGGTAGTTCAATATAGAAATCAGTTGAGTTCAGTCCACTACATACTCGAAATCACATTTCATAATCAACCATGCTCAATCACACATGTATCTACCTTAACATTAGCCAATACACATGTATAAATTAATATGGCAAGTTAACATCAATTAACAGTAGAAAGATGGAAATCAATTGACAATATCAAATGGTTCAAGAAACTGGAAATTAAACTCATCTCAGTTTAGAAGAACATTGAATCACAAAACAGTTTTATGATGATCTTCACAATTGTAAATGGAAAGGAAATCAATTGACAATGTCAAGGTTCAAACATACACAACAGTTTAATAATAAACCCAACAAGAGTTCTAAGGAAACAGTCCTAATAATCTCAGATTTACATTGGAATCAATTCAGTTTTCAACACCTAGTTAACAGGACATGCTCCCAGGTTATATATTCATGAAATAAGCACATAATAGATCAAGAAAAATCAGTTAACAGTAAACACCATGCATTCCATGCATTCAGTTGCTCAAGGCAACTTCCAGATTTAAGTTCATGAACACCCTCTAACAGTCCAATCTTTAAACTCAAGTTCTAGCCCAAAAACACATCAAACCAGTCCCCAATTCGACATACACATAGGAATTATGTAGGAGAACAAGTTAGGAAATTAATCACATGTATTTAGCAGTGTTAAATAGGTAGAAAATGATGGCAAAGTCCATTCTTGAAAATCTGGACAGAACACAATATAGACTGATACACACAGTTTTAAATAAACAGGGAATTGAAGATTTAACAATGAAAATCGAATTAAAAATCAATTTCAGAGGTTGGTAATGAAAGTAAGTAATGTACACATGCTATACAAATGGTTTGTGTCCACAAAAGTGGACACAAACGTGTCCAGAATCAAAAGCCACACAATCAGTGCACAGAAACTGACACTGCCTCGTGCACGTGTTCACACCAACACAGTGCACGACACGACACGACACAACCCTCGTGCTCGTGTCCCAAGGTTGACCTAGACTAGGGCTATCCAATGGACACCCTGTCCTGTGTCCAAGTCACGTGTACTGGACACGAAACGTGCGTGTCAGTGCACAAAAATAGTGAAGGACAGCACAGGCCAAGCCCCATGCACGAGCTCGTGCGTGTCCGACACGCCACGTGGGCTCGTGCCACTTGGCACACGGGGTGACAGAAGTTGCCCCAACACGTGTGTCAAGTTTCACGTGTCGGGGAGTCGTGTCCAGGGCGCTGTGTCCCCCGAGTAGCAGGACAGCGTGCACAGCCTGCACGCGCGCGTGCAACCGCGTGTGCACGGTGTCAAAACCGACTCGACACGACACAATGACACCCCCAGAACAACAAAATGCATAAGCAAGCTCAAAAACTAAATTCCTATTCAATTAGATTTCGAAAATAACACAAATAGTTTCTTTGTGGCATTTCCTCAAACACATTCAAAGGAACACTGATACGTGTCCAAATAGGACACGAAATGGCACGAAATTCCAGGAAAACCTAGTCCTACAGTTTGGCTAGGGTTTGGACATCCTAAAAATGATTTTTGCAGAATTTTTAATAGGTTAGATAAGGTTTTACCTAGTGGTGCACCAAGCTTCAAAAATACACCAAAGTAGAGATCCTATCAAGCTCCAAAACTCCTCAAATTGTGTGCCCCCTGTCAAATCTCAATTAAAACAGCAAGGAAACACTATTTAGAGACTATAGGAATTTGTTTGAAGGAAATAGGAGCTAATTTGGATTTTCTATGAATTTTCAAAGATGGAACATTACCTCTTTCCTAAACTTGATGAACCCTAATGAAAAGAGGCTTGCCCTAAGTTTTGGGAGAATATAAATAGGGAAATGGGCTGTTATGTGGCTGGACAAAATGACCTAGGGTTAGGGTTTTAGCTTATGGGTTGAGTCCTAACTAGTCTAGTCATGATTTGACTTGTGACTACACAAGCCATTCTCAAATCAAACTAAGTCCGATTAGCCCCAAACCAATTCTAATGAACTTGAAATAATTAACTTAGGTCACACTAGGGTTTCTTAACCTAACCATGGTGTCTGGACCTAGGTTGGCCAATAGGACAGTCTCCTAGTCCACATGGGTCACAGTCTAAAACTAGCACCAAACAATTCACCAAAAATTATCTAAAATCACAATAATTATAATTAAATATAATAATCCCAAAATAAATTCTAAAATTTTGAAAATGACCAAAATACCCTTAGGCTAAAAATTGGTAAATTGAATTCCTAATCACATGACTAGGCTCCTTTGGTCATGGTTAGTCTCTAGGCTTAGCAATACTAGGGTTTAGCTAGTTAACCATCAAAATCACCAATCACTATTTTAAATAGTTTTATATTAATTAAAAATCACCAAAAATCACAATATGATTTAAATATCATTATTAAATGATTATAATTATAAAATTTCAAAATTGCCCTCATTTGGAAAACTGGGTGTTACAAGTCTACCCCCCTTAGAAGAATTTCGTCCTCGAAATTTAAGATGGTCGTACTCCTCCTAGGTCAAGCCCCAATCAAACAAGGTCGAAAATAACATGCAATCATAGTCCTACTAGTCGTGATTCCACATTCTCGAACAGGGTAACTATGCTATCTAGCATATCACAAACATATCCTGGCAGGTACTAAGGGAATCACACATGAAGGTGAAAGAAGGACAAGAAAGACTGACCTGCTAACCCGTCACCCATAGCGTCGGTCTACTCGACTGTCAGCACAAAAGCCCTGCCCCTCTGGGGTATATCCCTCTGATAGTGCGGGGCACGGTGCTGCGCTATAGGTGGCCTAACTCCCTCTATCTAATCCATGAAACTCAAGTAACATCCACCCTGATATTCCATTCCATCACACTAGGGCACCATCTATATGGTATCTATTCTAAAATCTGATAATCATACCCGTCTATCCAGAACCACGTTACCAGAATCCTCGTTACGCCAGTAAGTACTACAGCGATAATCCATAGAGTCCGCGACTAAGGTACATACCTCTAGAATCATGGTATTTAAAATTTTTGCATTGCCGCTAGCTTGGCTGCGAAAACCTTAAATTCCCACACCCGAGAAATACATCCAAAATTAGACTCTATCTCATCGCCAAACCAGCTAATATGGCTATAGAAGATTCTAGATTCTATGACTGAGGCAACCTAGCCCATAATATTATCTTGGTAGAAAATCAAGTCAATAATGAGTACCAAGAATCAAATTCAACGATGAACAAGGAAGTAGAGAGAAACTGTCGGAATCGAATTTCGAGATAGTTTATAACGAGATTCTCAAGGGTCATCCCAGGAATCTTCTCAAGTAGTCCTAACTGTGATTGAGCACTCTCTCAACTAAGCCTATTCCTTAGTTCCTATCGCAGGCTGTAGTGATACTCTAGTTCGAATACCACTACATAAACTCGACCTGCATGGGCCACCACTAAAAACGTGTCACGACCCGCACCCTAGAGTAAGGGCACGAGAAGTGGGTACGTCCAGCCTACGCCGCAGTGTCGGCGGTAGAACGCTATCCTAGGTTACTATCTAATCAACAACTCACGCAATTATATAATGTACTTGTCAATCTCAACTCCGAACGGAGGACAAGTATAGATATAATGAATCTCAATCACAGTCTATGAACGATAAGATATCACAGAAGTTTATAACTAAAGACTAACAACAACATTTATAACTACTAAAATAATATCTCAAACAAACTCAAATACAAACTCGTATCTCAAGTTATTACAATTCAAATTCTAAAACATGAAAACTAAACCAAGTCTACTAGCTAGTCTCCCGATCACTCCTGAGTGTCGGGGCCATAGGTCGCTAAGCCATCTCCTGCTCCAAGGCAAGTAGGGCAAACATCCTCAGGGCAGTCATCTGTAATATTTTCAACAGGTCCAGTCAGGACAGGAACGAGTACAAATCATCAAGAAATTCCAAGTAAATGACAGAGAACTATAAAGCAGTTATAGACAGTTTTATTGATGAATATGGCAGTTGTATACAGGTGATGGTATAGAGAAACAGTTAAAGTACAAGAAAAGTAAGACAAGTAAAACAAGAGCAGAATCATAGCAATGAAGACTGTAAATAGAAACTAGCTGAACTAGAGCAACATGATATAAGTTCAGAATATAAATGTAACAAATGCAAAACTCAAGTAATTCCAGACAACACGAATCTGATACCAGGTGATTCCAGTACAAGATGAGTCCGGTATAAGATGATTCCAGGCAGTGATCAAAGGTTCCAGGGTGAGTCCAGCCTATACTCTAACAGTGTGTTTTAAAATACCGAGATCGACATGTAAACGGCTGTAGGTAATACGGCACACCACACACTTGGCCAAGTGTGGGATGGCTATCGTTCCAGAATAGTTCCAAGGGAGTGGTTCCAGATTGGGGTATGTCTACATGTCTTACTCTAGTATTTCCCCGCCCACAAGTACAAGTGAATCCAGAAACGACACGAAAAATAGAGATGAGTCCAGCCAAACATAATGATACCAGCAAAAGATTCCAGAGTGATTCCAGTAGGTGGTTCCAGTAGTGATTCCAGTAGGTGATGCCAGTAGTGGTTCCAGAAATAGAGGCCAGACAAATAGTATGTGTGTCGCATACATGAATCCAGAAATATCCATACGTGTTGTAAGAATCACATAAAACTATCTAGAACTGAAGTACAGTAATTGACAAGTAAATGAAAGAACTATCAGAGAATGTACTCGCCTGCTACTCTGAGAAGAGTAGTGAAATATCAGATGTCTGCACCGGAGTCACAAAGTCCTAAATAGAGCAGTATGGGTTATGACATGTTTAAAATAAGGTAAATGAAAGCTACCATACAATCTACATGATTTCTAGGTCGATTTAGGTCAAAGTCAACTCTAAGTCAAACCTGGTCAACTGTCTAGGTCAAACTAGGTCCAAGTCAGACTTGGTCAACTCTGGGTCAACCCAAGTCAACTACACTAGTCAAACTAGGTCAATCTTAGTCTAGTCAAGTCTCACTAGGGCTAACCAAGCCTAGACACATCAAAACTGGGCTATACAAGTCAACAACACACATTGCATATACCATATGTATATACATACATTCATACATGTGCATAGGCACTCACTTGTATACATTCCTACACATAGCATGCATTGTCTACATTTATTCATGTTAATTTATGCTATTCATTGTCATCATCATCACATTGGCATTCATTTAACCATTATTCATGCATGCATTTTCTATACTACATACACTTGTATATATACATAGAGGCATGAATATGTAAAGATATGTAGAGTGAGGGATTAAGGCACAGGTGAGTGTGGTTAGCAAGTGTCAAGCAAGTTTCAAATAAGAGAGAAGGTGTCTATGTGTGTATGTGATAAAAACAGTGATGTATAAAGTGTCACAAAGCCATAGTTAATTAGAGTGTCAATAGGAAAAAGGTTAGTGTGTGTGTGTTAATAGGGGGGCTGTTCTCAGGATTTCAGTTAACATAACTTAGGTAGTTCAATATAGAAATCAGTTGAGTTCAGTCCACTACATACTCGAAATCACATTTCATAATCAACCATGCTCAATCACACATGTATCTACCTTAACATTAGCCAATACACATGTATAAATTAATATGGCAAGTTAACATCAATTAACAGTAGAAAGATGGAAATCAATTGACAATATCAAATGGTTCAAGAAACTGGAAATTAAACTCATCTCAGTTTAGAAGAACATTGAATCACAAAACAGTTTTATGATGATCTTCACAATTGTAAATGGAAAGGAAATCAATTGACAATGTCAAGGTTCAAACATACACAACAGTTTAATAATAAACCCAACAAGAGTTCTAAGGAAACAGTCCTAATAATCTCAGATTTACATTGGAATCAATTCAGTTTTCAACACCTAGTTAACAGGACATGCTCCCAGGTTATATATTCATGAAATAAGCACATAATAGATCAAGAAAAATCAGTTAACAGTAAACACCATGCATTCCATGCATTCAGTTGCTCAAGGCAACTTCCAGATTTAAGTTCATGAACACCCTCTAACAGTCCAATCTTTAAACTCAAGTTCTAGCCCAAAAACACATCAAACCAGTCCCCAATTCGACATACACATAGGAATTATGTAGGAGAACAAGTTAGGAAATTAATCACATGTATTTAGCAGTGTTAAATAGGTAGAAAATGATGGCAAAGTCCATTCTTGAAAATCTGGACAGAACACAATATAGACTGATACACACAGTTTTAAATAAACAGGGAATTGAAGATTTAACAATGAAAATCGAATTAAAAATCAATTTCAGAGGTTGGTAATGAAAGTAAGTAATGTACACATGCTATACAAATGGTTTGTGTCCACAAAAGTGGACACAAACGTGTCCAGAATCAAAAGCCACACAATCAGTGCACAGAAACTGACACTGCCTCGTGCACGTGTTCACACCAACACAGTGCACGACACGACACGACACAACCCTCGTGCTCGTGTCCCAAGGTTGACCTAGACTAGGGCTATCCAATGGACACCCTGTCCTGTGTCCAAGTCACGTGTACTGGACACGAAACGTGCGTGTCAGTGCACAAAAATAGTGAAGGACAGCACAGGCCAAGCCCCATGCACGAGCTCGTGCGTGTCCGACACGCCACGTGGGCTCGTGCCACTTGGCACACGGGGTGACAGAAGTTGCCCCAACACGTGTGTCAAGTTTCACGTGTCGGGGAGTCGTGTCCAGGGCGCTGTGTCCCCCGAGTAGCAGGACAGCGTGCACAGCCTGCACGCGCGCGTGCAACCGCGTGTGCACGGTGTCAAAACCGACTCGACACGACACAATGACACCCCCAGAACAACAAAATGCATAAGCAAGCTCAAAAACTAAATTCCTATTCAATTAGATTTCGAAAATAACACAAATAGTTTCTTTGTGGCATTTCCTCAAACACATTCAAAGGAACACTGATACGTGTCCAAATAGGACACGAAATGGCACGAAATTCCAGGAAAACCTAGTCCTACAGTTTGGCTAGGGTTTGGACATCCTAAAAATGATTTTTGCAGAATTTTTAATAGGTTAGATAAGGTTTTACCTAGTGGTGCACCAAGCTTCAAAAATACACCAAAGTAGAGATCCTATCAAGCTCCAAAACTCCTCAAATTGTGTGCCCCCTGTCAAATCTCAATTAAAACAGCAAGGAAACACTATTTAGAGACTATAGGAATTTGTTTGAAGGAAATAGGAGCTAATTTGGATTTTCTATGAATTTTCAAAGATGGAACATTACCTCTTTCCTAAACTTGATGAACCCTAATGAAAAGAGGCTTGCCCTAAGTTTTGGGAGAATATAAATAGGGAAATGGGCTGTTATGTGGCTGGACAAAATGACCTAGGGTTAGGGTTTTAGCTTATGGGTTGAGTCCTAACTAGTCTAGTCATGATTTGACTTGTGACTACACAAGCCATTCTCAAATCAAACTAAGTCCGATTAGCCCCAAACCAATTCTAATGAACTTGAAATAATTAACTTAGGTCACACTAGGGTTTCTTAACCTAACCATGGTGTCTGGACCTAGGTTGGCCAATAGGACAGTCTCCTAGTCCACATGGGTCACAGTCTAAAACTAGCACCAAACAATTCACCAAAAATTATCTAAAATCACAATAATTATAATTAAATATAATAATCCCAAAATAAATTCTAAAATTTTGAAAATGACCAAAATACCCTTAGGCTAAAAATTGGTAAATTGAATTCCTAATCACATGACTAGGCTCCTTTGGTCATGGTTAGTCTCTAGGCTTAGCAATACTAGGGTTTAGCTAGTTAACCATCAAAATCACCAATCACTATTTTAAATAGTTTTATATTAATTAAAAATCACCAAAAATCACAATATGATTTAAATATCATTATTAAATGATTATAATTATAAAATTTCAAAATTGCCCTCATTTGGAAAACTGGGTGTTACACCTCGGCTTTAAGCCTTGTCATAGCGGCGTAGCACCGCAAGGGAAGCGCAAAGCGCTTCATGCCATGTCTCTTTATAATGAACTCACCTATAGTGTATGGACAAAGAGATATCAGGCCGTCTCTTGAGGGTAAACTTGTATACACCCAAAATTATACACTGAAACCAGGCTGGCACAGGGTCTTTAATGTGTAGCCAGAAGCACATGTAACTACATTATATGAGTGGAAAGAATTTCAGCTATGATGCAGAATTCAAGACTTAGTCCATTCTTGTATTATAGTCTGTTATTGGACCCATGCAGGAAGATTCAAGTCGTCAGCGATATCTCTCCTAATGCATGATGGACAGTTACTGTGGGGAACACTTATACCCATATATAGAGATATGTGGGGGATTGTTGGAGCTTTGGCCTTTCTTTAGAAACTTTAGTCCCACACCGGCTAGGCCAAAGGAGTTGTATCTCTATATATTAGCTATGCTAGTTTAGAGATGCACATGTGGTGTGGAGGTGCACATGGGTGTGCCATGTGGGATTATTTTTCTAATGGAAAAAAGGCTAAATCAACAATTGAACGCATTAATGCTTTTTGCTCTTGGGAAATTTATTTCCATGGGAGCTAATCCCCGTAGGGGCTTAGCGAATCGGACTCGGACTTGGTTTCGGGCTCATGGGCTCATGAGGCGTAATGTGGCATTTTGTTCGCGCATTTTGTACTTAGCACGTCAGCATCGTCGCTAGACGCATTGTGTGCTTAAGTTGCGCTCATTGTGCGAGCCACTTGTGCGGCCAGGCACGCTGCCAGGTTGCGCGGGCCAGTTGCGCAGGCCAGGTTGCGCGGCCAGGTTGCGCTTCCAGGTTGCGTGGCTCAGGTTGCGCGGTCCAGGTTGTGCGATCAGTTTGTGCTGCCAGGTTGTGCAGCTTAGGTTGCGCGGCCCAGTTTGCGCGACCAGGTGCGCGCCCAGTGGCGCAACCAGATGCGCGTCCAGTTGCGCAGCTGGCGCATGGTGCCCAGGACGCGCAGGTGGCGCAAGTGGCTCAGTGCACGTTCTGCACGAAGTGTGCAAGGCACGCGGGGTGCGCGAGTGGCGCAACTTGCTTCAGATCGTGCCTGTGCATGATCTGGGCGGTTACTGCACGTTCGGAGTGGTTATTACCACGTCCCGAATGTTGTGCTAACCGGGCAGTTGCTACTCGGGCCTATATAGGGTCTCTTCTCTCTCACAGGCAAGGTACACAGAACATATTCAGAGAGTTACGAAAGTTTACAAGTATTTCTTAACACAAGTAAACAGAGCCTGTCAGAGAGAAGAGAAGCTTTGCACCAGCGTTGGTTTGCACGAGAGTCCGTGTACGATCCGAGGAGTCAGAAGAGCAGAAGTGTTCCAAAGTTCTCTGATGAAATTGCTGGTTCCTGGAAGCTATTCGTGTGGGACGAATATAGCTTTGAGCAACGGTAATCTTTCACCCCAGTAGGCCATCTTCCATCTTACGCCTGTCATCTTCTTCGTTGCTGTAGATTACAAAATCTTTTTAGATTCTCGTAATATCATAACAAGATCTTCTTAGATCTTCGTTATACTTGCGCAACCTTCCTAGAAGTGTTGCGTTGGAACATTGTTCTTATAATTGTTTCATTCTTCTCAGTTTTTCATCAAAAAATTGTGCCTCGGCACTAACATAATTAACCAAATTTGACAACATATTTAAGAATGTGAAATTTCTAATATTAATATTTTTATTTTTCGAATATTTGACCGAATTTTTTTGAACTTATTTATTTGTATTGAGTCGATTTATACTCGTACTTTTGCCGTCCCGGATTTTTTTCCATTTGTCGAATTGCTAACAAGGGGTCCGACTGCTATCAAATCTTATGCATGGGACCTTGCAAGTCCTCCAACATTCACATGAACTTTTTTCAACATCTAACTTTTGTTTTTTCACATTCAAATTGATGCTTTACTATTATTGTTGAAATTTTTCAAGTTTGTATTATAACAATCGTCCATGATAAAGTCTTTGAACAGGTTTATATGGTGTTATCATATCTTAACTTAAATAATTCTTGTCATATATACTCCAGTTATTATTTTCCTAATTTAAAATGGATAAATTTTATATAACTGTGGTTTCGCTTCACGTTTTAGTGATGTAGTTCACTAAGTCTAAGCAAAATTTCGAACTGGTCATCCACCAACAACATAATATTATTTTAGCCAATTTTAGATGGACTTTTTCTTCGCCATTTACTGATCTTAGTTTCCTCGTTCTGAATATATATATAATTTAGGTGGCCATCTATTTTGACTGCAGTTTTTTTTCTTAGTGCAATTGGGTCGCAAGGTGATTTCTTATCATAACCAAACTATGCTTAGAATTGTTGGTCATGACGAATCTGGGTGTGACATGAATCTGAACCTAAATCTATAGAATTTTATGTTCTTTCCTCAAACTCGTGACAGGAGCCGGCATGTTGATTAAAAAAAAAAAGAAAATAGATGTTAATTTATCGACTTGTCATCCAAACTTTTACTACTACCTTCTCATAGATTTATAATAAAAAAATAGATGTTAATTAAAAATATATAATTAGTTGATTTGATAAAACTAATTTAAGGGAAAAAAAAAGGAAAAATAAGAAAGTCCTTCGCACAAGTTGCATCCAGTAGTTGTTATTTTATTCATAAAAAAGAAAAAAGTCATGGAATAAAAAAAATATATACTTTATGTGGGTTAATAGTTGCATATGTCTAATGTGTCTACGAATAATAATTAACCCAGTATGGCATAAATCAGCCCTAGACATCAATGTTTTAAAAACCGGACCGATAATCGAACCGAAAAAAATTTGGTACAGGTCTAACCGTGGTTCAACCGGTCTGACCGGTTCAACCATGGTTCAATTTTTTTTTTAATATTAAAATTTTGTAAGGCCATGAGATAGTTCATTGGTCCCTCACAGTCACAGCAGCAAAAAATCCCATCACAAGTCTCATTCACTACTTCCATACACCACCTCATGTACACAAATCCCATCATGTCTCATTCACCACTGCCATACATAACCTCGTGTACACTCCACCCCAACCATTCCAACACCCAACGGTCTATAGAAGACCCCCTCCTCTTCTTCTTCCTACTTCATCCCTGCTAACTTCAAAGTTCAAAAAGGCTACCATCACCGCTTCAGCTTCACATAACCCTATCAGCATCTTCTTCTCCATCTATTTCTTTACCAAAAGCCTGCACCACCACTATGCATATCTCCATCCTCCTACACCTCCCTTTCTCGCCACAAGCAGTCTCTCCCATGCTCGAGCACTGGCTCCACAAGCACTCTCCCCATGCTCGAGCACTGGCTCGGTGAAGCAGTACTCCGACGTCCATCAGCCTCCTGTCTCAGCACCGGTTGTAGGCGAGCAAACTTCAGATTTTTTTAACATGAACCGGTCGGTTCAAATGTACACCGGTTCAAACGGTTCGTCGGTTAAACCCCGGTTCTATAAAAAACCGACGGTTTTTGAAAAAAATCCGGCTCAAGTCAAACCGAACCGATTTTTTGCTAAACCCGGTCAGACCAGGTTCAACCGTCGGTCCGGTCCGGTTTTTACAACATTGCTAGACATCCAAGTCGTAAGAGTATAAGTCATGTATGACTGCCGATACAGTTTGTAGACACCAGCAGAATATATATATTATATATATATATATATATATATATATTTTATATATATATTTTGTTGGTATTTTTGTCTATTGTTGGTGTTTTATCTTAGAAGCTAGAAATATAGTCCCACATTGCCGATGCCAAATGGATTGTACCTCTATATAAAGCATTGCTTGTGTTAAGAGAATCACATGAGGTGTGAAGATGCACATGGGTGCTACGTGGGGGGATTTTTCTAGCGGAAAGAAGGCTAAGCCAACAAAGGAGCATTAATGCTTTTTGTCATGCTCAGGGGATTATTTCCTATGGAGCTAAGCCCAGCGACTCGGGCTCGGACTCAAGGGCACAAAGTGGCATTTTGTTGGCGCACTTTGCACGTCAGCATCGGCACATGGCGCCTTATGCGCAGTTGATGCGCTCGTGCGCTCCGCTCGTACACTCGTCTTCTGCGCGTGTCGCATGCGTAGGTGCATGCGTAGTGGCAGTGCAGTGGAAGCGCAGTGGCTGTGCAGTGGCTGCGCAGTGGAAGCGTCGTAGAAGCGCAGTGGCTGCACCGTGGCAGGGCAGTGGAAGCGCAGTGGCTGCATGGGCTACCCGCAGCTATGCGCTATTGCGGTGCTGCAATGCTGCGATGATGAGCGGGTGCGTGCTTACAGGGCTGCGCGTCTGTGTTGCTGTGTAGCTACACGCGTTTGACGGGCTGAGTGGGCTAAGGGGCAGAGGCGGCTAATGATGTGGATGATTGGAAGATTTAAGCAGTTATGGAAAGATTACGTCAATTAATAAGATCCATCTTTTGTGGGATTTGAATTTAATTCATTCAAAATTTTCCATTATTCGCTCCTATCTTTTCGCAATCAGTTACGGGGAGATTAGGATTAGGGTTTCGGTCCTCCTCTATAATACTATCTTCGTGCCTTCATTGAGGAATTACGCTGAAATTAAAAGACGAAGAGAGCGGTGCCGCCATTGCCATTGGAGTTCTTCGAGTTCGTGAAAGGAGGTGTCAACAAGCGTTCTAGAAGTTCTTTCGAACTTGCTGGTTCCTGGGAGGAGATCGCAATAGGGCGAATCTTGCTTTGAGCAACAGTGATCTTTATCACCCCAGCAAAGTTGCCTTCAACAACTCGGGTTCTCTTTTGAGACCGTGACTTCAACTTGTGTTCTCGTAGAGACCGAGTCATCAACCTCGTATCTCTCTTAGAGAACGAGTATTCATCTCTCTCTATAAGAGATCGAGATTTCCATTTAACGATCTATTTCAGAAATAACAATCTCAAAGCAAGATTCAGATCTGATGGATAACAACCGTGCACAACTTCTCGACACAAGTTTTAACAAACTTGAGAAGTTTGACGGGGAGAACTACAATGTCTGGAAGAGAAAGGTCAACCTTAATCTTCAACTCGTGATCGTTGACTACGTGTTGACAGATCCTGAGCCTTTGATTTCAGAGGATGAAAATGCTCGAAGGGTTGTTGAAGCCACGGCTTTGAAGTCGAAGTGGAGGAGAGACAACAACCTCTGTAAGTTGTTGATTTTAAACAATATGGAAGACTCTCTGGCGAAGTCATACAGCGGGACGGTCAATGCAAATGACGTCTGGTAGTCTGTAGAGAATCTCTACAAGGCAGATGAGAACAGAAAAATCCACGTGACCAAAAAGTTCTGGAGGATGCAGTTTGAGGACGATAAAACCATGTTACCTCAAGTCAAGGAGGTCCTCAAGTTACGTCAGAAGCTGGCGGATGACGGCATGCCCTTGGTTGATACTTTTATCGTCGGGGGTATTGTCGCCAAGCTTCCACTTGGGTGGAGCAAATTCATCGCAGATATGCACCGTAAGAATATGAAATTGGATCTGGAATGCCTCTTGCACTGGATACATGTTGAAGAAGAGTTGAGGGCTCAACTCAAAGTAGATGCCTTGTCCCAACAGATGGCTAAGGCGAACATGGTGCAAGGAGGCAATTCTAAAGGAAAGTAGAAGGCTCCTTACAAAAGAAGAAAGTCGTTCACCATCTGAAGGTGAAGTCGGCTCAGTTCAAGCCCAAGTCCAAAGAACCTGGGACTTTTTTCAACTGTGGAAAGAAAGGCCAATGGAAGAGGGACTGCAAAGAAAAACCAAAACAAAAGCAAGGTGAGGCTAACTTTGTTACGATATGTCCTCTGTATGTCGGACAACAGAAAAATAGTATAAGAAATGGAAGCCCTAACATAACAATTATGAAATACACACATAATATATAGTATAATAAATGGAAGCTTACAGACTTAATGTACATACCGGGTTCTTCCATATTTTATAACCAATGTGGTTCTCAACGAAGCCAACATTGAGCAACCTGGCGGACGGACAGGCTCCTGAAAAGGACCGAGCTCCTGAGAAGGACCAGAACCATCATGTGATAGAAGTCGGCCAATAGGCACGTTGTCGTCGTCATCGGAAGAAGCCGGAGGACTAGAAGGAGCTCGTTGCTTCGACGAGCAGGGGGCCGTGGCTACGTCCGAGACCGACCAGTCGCTCCAGTGACTTGCCTTTCTGGAGCCGGTTCAAAGATTCTAATCGGTCTCTCGAGAGCACGTCCCTCAGTGTGTTCCTTGCGCCTTGACATGGTGGACCATATTCTCTTGGAAGCGGCCGGAGGACTGCAGGACAACATACAGTTATTAATAATAGAAACGAAAATAGACAACAGGAAAACATAATGTTAAGAAGTCCTAATGTTACCCCCCAGGCTTGAATTAGGACAACATATTTGCTAACAACCCTGTCCTAATGTTAGATTGAATCAGGACTACCAGGGTCGTGGCAGTCCTACTGTAAAGTAGCACTGCCAGACTCCCTGCAGTCCACTTGTGAAAGAGGACTGCAGGGAGTCAGGCAGTCCTACTTTACAGTAGGACTGCCACGACCCTGACAGTCCTGATTTTGTCACCCTCGACTGTAGCAACCGAACGGCCATAACGACACGATCGTTTGTCGTGTTCTAGGGTTAGGATTTCAAGTAATGTGTGCGAATTATCGTGTTCAAAAAATTCATTCATGAACCCTAAAGTGATTCTAAACCTAATTTATCAAAACTTTTTCGAGAATTAACAAAGAATCTTTGAATTTGAAAAAAATATAGAAAAAATTAGGAAAGAACATACCTAGACTCCGATGATGGTTTCGACTTTCGTGTCATTTCTTTGAATGGAGTGGTGGATGAGAGAGTGGTGGAAGAATTTGGAATGGAGTGGTGGAGGAGCGGTGGATAAGAGAGGGGTTTTACACTGTGTTTGGGAACATTTGTGGGGAGGGAGTGGAAAATTTGAGGAGAAGGAAAATGGACAAGAGTAAAATGAAAGTAAAGTTAATTTTTTCTTCCTTTTTTGGATGGAGAAAAAGTAGGGGAAGGAAAAGTTTAAAAATAATTTTTTATTTGTTTATGGATATAGGTATAATTACTATTTCTTCCTTGGTATTCTCAAATGATGATTTAATATTAACTTTTTGAGGGGTGGTGGGGTAAATTCACTCAAATTCCTCTCATCTCTCTCCATTTTCCTCCCACATTTGGGAGGAAAATTTTTTGGTGGGACCCACCTACTTTTTTCTCTCTTTTTCTCTCCCATGTTCTCTCCCCCTTTACAAACACCATCATTTAAAATTTTCCTCTCACTTTCCCCTCAACTTTTTCATTCCTCCCATTTTTCACCCTTCCCAAACAGTACGTTAGGGTTTGGGAGAGATTTTGGAAGAGAGAAAAAGGAAATGAGCAAATGAAATGATGAAGGTTTGGAGGGTTGGGCTAGCCCCAAGCAACTTGTGGACAGTCCCCAGCAAAAGTTCACCTTCTTGGACTGCCCCCAAGTAAGAACTAGTCCCAAGTAAAAGTGGTAGTGCCCTTAGAAAAATCTATCTTTTAATGATCGAAATTTTAACCATCCCGAAGACGAGAAAATCTGTCTAAGATTCAAAATTAACAGATTTCTATGTAGCAAGAACGGCTAAGATTTAGAGCATCTCCAACCCTATTGTGACTTTGGAAAAAAGTTGTTGCCACATAGGAATGACAAAATTTTATTCAAAAGTTCTTCTCCAATGTAATTGTCAAGTCAATTGTGAAGCTTATGTGGCAAAAATTAAAGAAGACATTGTGAAGTTGATTGTCTTGTTCTAGACAATGTACTTGACAATGTCTTCTCTTCCATGTCATCAATTATGAATAAAAAATATTAGAAAAGAAAGAAGATAGAGTACTTGTCTTAAAAGTTGTCTTGGAAGTTGGAAAAAATACTTTTTATTGTCTCCTCAATACTTTTGCATTGGAAAAAAAATTTCTATCTCATTGTCTCACAATACTTAACAAGACAATAGGGTTGGAGATGCTCTTAGGTAACCAAAATTTGCGGTGGCCTTTCCGAAATGCTCTCCCATTATGTGAATCAAGCAAACACCAATCAATATCAAAACTACAAATGGCATCATTCCCTTGAAGAGCCAAACCCACGAGCAGACAAGAGAAAGGTAAAAGGTAGAGAGTGCGGATCCGGTCATCTCCACTGCCCCGCATTCAATTAGATACTCGTTTTGTCATCATCATCAAAAAAAAAAAAAAAAAAAAAAAAAAACACCCACTACAAAAATAAATAAATACACGCACTTAATGGGTGTTCCTCCCAAAAATGCTCTCTTCTCTCCACATCCGCTCCTCCCAGATCCCCCGAGCCTCCTTCCTGGATCTGGCTCCGACGTCCAGACCGGAGCCCGTCTCCGTCGACATCCGCCACCACTCCCCCGCCGCTAACGGGTCCTCGTATGACGCCGCCGTGATCGTGCGGGCCGGCGGGACTCCGCCTGGCGGGCCTGGCGTCGGCGCGCGGGCTCCGCGTCTGCTGTGTCGACCCGGACCCGCTAAGCGGTGGAGGAACAACTACGGGGCATGGGTGGACGAGTTCGAGGAGGTCGGGCTGGAGGAGTGTATGGATCGGGTCTGGGAGAGGGCGACGGTCGTGATCGGAGGAGGAAGGGAGGGGGAGAAGGATCTTGACCGTCGGTACGGGAGGGTGGGGGAAGGAGCTCAAGACCAAACTGCTGGAAGGCTGCGCGGACCATGGGGTCTCCTTTCACAAGGCCAAGGCCTGGACTCTTGACCATCAGGTAATTCATTCATCTTGACTCTCATGGCGTACTCGATACGTGTATCCGGCACGTCTTATAAATGTTTTTAACATTTAAAATAGCAAGGTAACCTAATTTATTAAATAAATAATTATTTTCCTATTAGGAATTTTTTTTCTCTTTAAAATATTGGTACCATCTTATTTAAAAATATAAAACGTTCAATCAAACATAATCAACAGAAACATTAACATATTATCTAATAGTGTGCTACATAATCAAGAGATGTTAATTTGAACCCAAAAGTATACAAAAGCAAATATTATCTTACGTTATTTAGATTAAGTGCTCTCCAAGTAACTTAACGTCATTTAGAATGATGTCATAATAAAAAAATTAAAAAACGGAAGATACCCCCAGGGGGGAGAAGAAAGTTTTGTTGTTATAAAATTTTAAATTAGCAAATCTAAAATAAAGAAAGAGAAGAAAGTCCATCATAAAATAAAGAAGTTGGTTAAGGCATTTTAAAATTTAAATTTGTGAGTAAAAATATCGTTATTATCCTTAAATAAATTTGATTTAACTATGTAATTATCTAATTTAATGTGATTTAACTATACAGCTATCCTTAATATTTGATACTATATTATCTATTTGTTATAGTTGTGCACGATTAATATATTTGAAATGAAAAATTGGGCCCGAAATATGACGATGGGGTTCATAATATTAATTAAATATGGTCTATAATATTAATTAATTATTATGGTCCAAAAATTATGGTAGTTGTCTTATTGGACACACATGTTGCGTTTGCAACATGGCTATAGTACATTCGTTATAAAGATTAATTTATTTT
>JANAVB010025028.1:0-23412 GCA_029216955.1 Iris pallida
TAATTTTGCTTTTGTGGCATGTTCTTGAAGCGCCGTCAAAGAACATTCGCCAGACGGGATTGACTGTGACCGCGTTGGACTCCAAGACCTCTTCGAAAATATTGTCATAAAGTTTGAAGTTTCTGGTACATGATGTGCTGCAAAGAAGTCAACCAGTGCTTGTCCCTTAACCGCCTTTTGTGGAACGAATATCATATCGTAAGGCGTTAGCAAGATTTCCCATGTGGCTAAATGCGAGTGTAGTGCTCCCAGCTTCGCCATAAGGACTCTGAGGGGGTTGACCCTATAGATGACGTAGATTGTTTGTCCAACTACATAGTGGTACATCTTTTGGATGGCGACGACTAGAGCCAGACACTCTTTCTCCACAGGATTATACTGATGTTCGACATCAATCATGGTCCTGCTCAGATAGTAAATCATTTGTTCGTAGCCTTTTTGCTTTTCTGGGCGAGCAAAGCACTAAGAGAATGGTCCATAGCCTGGACGTATAGTAGAAATGGCCTCTTCATGACCCATGCCACCAGGACCGGGGGACTGAAGGGATACTTCTTGATGTCATCGAATTCCTGTTGGCATTCTTTAGTCCAGACATAAGAAACCCCTTCTTCATTAGCTTAGTGAAGGGTTGGCATCGCCCAGAAAGATTTGTATGAATCTTCGGATGTATGCCAAGAATCCTTATAGGCCTCGAAGCTCATGGAGATTCTTTGGGGGAGCCATATCCAGGATGGTTTAGGGTCAATGTGAATACCCTTGGCTGTGACGATGAAGCCCAGGAACTTGCCGTTGGAAAACCCCAGAAAAGACTTGGTTCATTTATCTTTAGTCGATGTGTCCGCATTAAGTCGAACACCATCCTCAGATCCTCCAAATAGTTTGCCTTCCTCCGGCTTTTGACTGTAATATCTTCAACATAATATTCCACCATTTTTCGAAGGTGTTTGTGGAATATGGTGCTCAAAGCCAGCTGATATATCGCCCCAACAATTTTTAAACCGAAAGGCATTACTGTGTAACAGTATATTCCTTTTGGGGTTCGAAATGAGGTATGCTTTTCATCATCAGGGAATATTTTGATTTGGTTGTAGCCTAAAAACCCATCCATGAAGGATATACATTCGAAGTCACAAGTGTTGTCGATCATCACATCGGTGATCGGAAGGGGAAATTCGTCTTTTGGACAGGCTGAATTTAGATCCCAGAAGTCTATGCAGACTCGAATTATTCTTCTTCTTGGTGACGAAAACGATGTTGGCCACCCAATCTAGATGTTGCTCCTCAAGAATGAAGCCACTATTTATGAGTTTGTCCACTTCTTTCTCGATAGCATCCATGATGTTTGGATGAAAGCGAAGCTGTTGTTGCTTAACAGGCTTAGTGTTGGGCATAATGTTAAGATCGGTGCATTACGACTTGTGGGTCTTAGCCCGACATGTTTTCATAGCTCCAAGCGAAGGCATCGATGTACTCTCAGATAAGTTGTATCAGAGATTCTTTGTCTTACCCAGTCAGGCTTTTGCTAATAAAGATGGGCTTAGGTGAAGATTTATTTCCTAGATCGATTTGTACGACCTCGTCTTCGGTGGAAGGTTCTCGTTGTTGAAGCGCCACTCCCATTAAGATCCTAAGCGTTGAGCCCAGGGTTCTTTTCGAAGAATTCCAGCATTTGGTCTTCTGCCTCGACTAGGGTTTTGTATAGACCATATTGACTGATAATATCTTCTTGAAGGCCTGACCGTACTGGTATAGGAGTTCCAGGCTGAAGAATCGAAGGAGTGAGAGTGCATCATGACCTCATGTTCCGAGCTCTCCGGAGTAACGTAACCCAACCCCTGACGAGTACATTGATAGTTTTGAGACTTTCCCTTTGGGACATGAAAACAAAGGAAAGGCGCCCTTGCCATAGTTCAGACCTTTGTCACTTATCAAGTCATATCCCATCTTTTGGATGAGGTGTTTGACTTGGTCAGTGTAACGGTAGATCTGCATCTTATCATTATCGGGTTCTGTTCAGCGGGAGTGAGTCTTTGGGGACGTTCTACCCGACCGAAGATGATGGATTCCTCGTCCTTCTTTTTTGCTGGAACCACAATTAAGCGTCTCAGGATGGGACAACTCGACTTATGAAATTAGCGGTTGTCACTTGTGTTTGTAACATGTACAGAGCGTTATTTAGAAGTACGTAGCATTCCAGTGCGCACAAGAATAATTCAAAGATAACTTTCTATTAATGAAATACGCAATCTTATCCCGAGGGATTACATAATCTAAGGAGGGCGCCTCAGCATCGGCACATATATTGTCCCCTAATTCTTTATTAGTAAGGACTGGGGCTTCAATGGAAGAAGGTAATGGAGACCTCCGCTTCCGCTTAACCACTAGGGGAGCTAGAGCCGGAAGATCTTACGACCTCAAGACTACTTTCGGGGCCTTTCAAGGCAACTTGACCCGGATAGGTTTTGAATTCCTGCTGATGATGTCGAAGGCATGGGAGGATGAGCCTTTCTCCGAAGCTTGACGACGAAAAGAGCTGACGTTTGGGAGGTTTTCCTTTCAGTCGAACTCTCCGTGGTTCTTCAGCAACTCTTGTGGTCTCTGCTGCATCATCTGTGTCATTAACATCATCATCCCAGGGACTGGTTTATACAAGTCAGCATCAATGCAGTATGCCTCGAGTCCTCGGAACGGGTCAATGTCTGCAAACTCAGTTTTGATAGTCCGTCGCTAGCCACATACTTCATGCATTGAAGGAGGATCGAGGGCATGATCATGTACTCGTGTATCCAAGGTCGACCCAATGACATATTATAGGATATGTCTGCATCAATGACATATCAAGTCACATCTATGTGGAGATCGCCTATCTGGCATTTCAGGCGAATCTTGTCCAAGGGCTCACTCTTTCCAGCATTGAAGCCGCTGATTGTAGTGGATGCGGTCAGCCAGTGCATCGATAACCCCAAATTCTAGAGCAAACTATGAGAAATTATGTGAAAAAAGAGCTACGGTCGATGTGGATGCGATCGACCTTGATGGCACCAATATACCCTGTATAGTACAGAGGTCTATTTACCGATTATTCTTCAGCAACATGTCCTGCTGAGTGAAAGTGATGTTCGGGATTGTCTCAACCATATTGTGGCAATGTATGCAGGTAGTAGGATCCTCCTTGGGCAGCTGGACCTTGATGGACCTGATTTCGAAGTATCAGGTACAGTGGCCGCAGCAGGTAGAGATACTTCTTCTTCCATAGCCTGGTTATCCTTTCGCTGGTGAGTCGAGCGGGTGATAACTTGGGCATCGTTGGTCGAGATGGAAATCGTACGACATGACTTGGATTTCTTTCCCTTAACAGAGCACTGTGGGCAACATCATGTCTGGGACGAGATAGGGATGGACCCACATAACTTTGCCTCGCAGCATCGTAAGCAGGATAAGGCCCTGAGCATTGTCACGGGCCTGGGGAAGGTTGACTACTTCCATCGTCGTCTTGGGGATGGGGGGACACCGTCTTGGGCTTTTGTCTTCGGGAAGCTACCGAATTGAAGAGTCACTATGTTGGCGGTGACCGTCTTGTCCTTGTAGTCAAGCGAGAGGACCTTGGCATCAATGAGCCTTTAAATTTACTTTTTCAATATGTAGCAGTCACGTGTTGAGTGGTGAACGTACTAGTAGTAATGACAGTACTTGGGATTGTCCACTTTTTCTACTTCGTCGGGACGCTTGGAAGGTAGGAGTTGTAGCTTTTTACCTTCATCAGTACATTAAAGAGCTCCAGCACATCTTCATCATTGAAGGAATAGATTTTCTTCGATTTTTGTGCTTCTGCCAGCTTCTGGTTCACAGATGTTGAACCCTTAAAAATATTAACAGTCAGGGCTTGTTTCCCCTTTCCGTCTTTGCTAGTGTTGGTAGGGTTATTGCTAGACGAGCATTTTCTTTTGTCTTCTAGTGTAGGGAAGCTCAGTCTAGGAACTGTGCGTCCCTTTTCTTTCAGCACTATCCACGCCGGTAATAAAAGGCATCCATTTTGTGTAGGGAGCGTTGTGCCAGAGCTTGATTACGAATGCATATTCTTGCGGCACGAGTCCATAAGTACAGGCTCGGGCACACCAAGTGGAAGCCTCAGGGCCGCTTAGTGAAAGCACTCGATGTAAGCGCGTACAAGCTCCTTTTCCTTATGGACAATGTCTATGAGAGACATCGTCATATCTATTCTACCTTCATAGAACCGAGAGAGGAAGAGATGCTTCAGATTGTCAAAAGACGAGATACATTTGTCAGGGAGACTGCAGAACCACTCATATGCTACCTCCTGCAATGCCCCAACGAATAAGTTTGTGCAAGGCATCGTCCTTTGGTAGATGCCCTGTCACAAAGGTGAAGTACCTCAGATATCGATGACGAGACTCCTTCCCGTCGAATAGTGTAAGAGTCTGTGGTTTCTACTTAGGAGGATACACTACGTTGTCCTACTTAGGGGGGATATAGTTGCCGAATCGCCAGCTCTCGAAGTGATTCTTGCTTGTCCTTGGCGTCCAAGCACGCGTACAACTTTTTGAGAGCCTATTGTATGTCGTTTGACATTGGCGGGTCGAATACTGACGGGCCAGATGACCGTGGCAGTGCTTGGTTCACAATAGGAGGTGGCGCATGAGGAGGTGCATTGGACTCCCCATTTGTTCATAGATCTTGATTTGATAGAGCAAGAGCATTGGGTGTCAACTTGTCATTGATCTCTAGAACCACATAAATCAAGGCTTGCATGGTTTCAGTCATTGTGGTGAGGCGTTTCGATAGCCTCTGTACGATGCAAGTGATTCGAACCTTCGCCGCTCCCCATTATCGCCCTCCATCATGTATACCGATATCAAATGGTAGGAAGTAGAAGGTACGATGGACCTTTCGCTTTCTGGTTCAGATCTTTGCATTTCATCCATTTGAGGGAATACGAACAAGTTGAGGTCATCTTCTGATTCGAAGTAGTTGCTACCCCCAGATGTTGATAGCTTACACCCCCAAAGGCGTTTGTGTCAGTCCCGTACAAACCTTCGTCTTGTTGGAACGAAAGGTTGTCATGGATTGTAGGGAGTTGGCTACCCCCAGCTTGTGCTGTCGTCGAAACAATAATCCCCTGCGACGAGGACTTAGCTTTGAGCGAGTGTATGGAAACACACCCG
Source organism: Iris pallida (assembly GCA_029216955.1). Taxonomy (NCBI): domain Eukaryota; kingdom Viridiplantae; phylum Streptophyta; class Magnoliopsida; order Asparagales; family Iridaceae; genus Iris; species Iris pallida. The sequence continues at coordinate 5,184 of JANAVB010025028.1, forward strand.
TGCTGGGTACCGACAGCTTGATACCCCCGGGTCGGCCTTTTGACTTGGATGCGCTGGCCAAAATAGGGAGATTCTTGGAGGTCTTCTTATGGGAAGTTTCACCCATACAGCATTGCAAGAGGTAACCAGGAGTTCGTCTTTATCTTCGATCGACACCCTCTTACCGAGTCGTTGCTGAATAGGTGCCACTGATCGCAGTCGTTGAAAAACCGACTGCCTTCTTGGTGGAGAAGCTGCTGTTTGGCTGGCAATAGTTGATGGTTATCTTACCACAAGTGTGCCCTGAGGTCGACACATTAGTGTAACAGAGGCCTCCCTGCCTTACATTTGTGAGAAATCATGTCATATAAGTCACAGGGAGAGATATTCACATCTATACTCACTTCGCGTGCATAGGCATCCAGCACGCATAAGTGAAGATGTGAAAAATGCGCTCCTTGACTCAATTCATGCACATGAGACATGCTTAGGTCATGAAAAGAGGATTGCTTATGATATAGACCCACTTCACATTTGTAGGCACACTGCTCACATGAGTCTGTAATCACGATGTTTACCTCTGGCTTGGTCCATGCACGTGAGCGCCCAAGGAACAGAAGGATTCTGAGAACTGTGTTGGTCGAAGCATCGAGGCACTCGAACCAGTTCTGTATAACTTGCTGTCAGCCGCGCGGATTACTGTTAGCGCATGCTTTCGGCTAACTGTTGGCATTTCACATTGGTCATGCGAGGCACGTGCTGCCTTGGATTTCTTCGTACTATCCCTAGAAGATGCATAGTACTCAGAGTCCAACATGGCCCTACCAGAGGGTAGGCAAGTCCGTCAAAGACAGAAGTTCCTTCCTGCGCAGCCATCCTCGTGCACGGGTTGAAGTTACATATAGGCAACTCTAGAGGGGGTGAATAGAGTTTGTGTCGATAATCACCAATTTAAAAAGTAACTCTATATCAACTCCACAGAACAACTATCAAGAGAGTAAGTAATCAGAGATAAATGCGAAAATAAATAGAGATCAGGAGAGCATACGCAAACACAACAATTTTAACCTGGTTTCCCTTCGTGGAGGACTAGTCCAGGCCTGAGAACTCTTGCTCAGGATTGAAATCCACTATTTGTGAAATAAGGTACAAGCACGTGCCTTTACTCAGAAGAGCACACCAACTTCTTTCAACTTCACAGAGGAAAAAAACTTGAAATTGCCCAAGTGACTTTTCTTTCACTCTTGCACACAACATCAAGCTGATATCGCACTGAGCACCGTGGGCTAAGGATAGTTGTGGCTTAGGAGATATGGAAGAGTGGGGCTTGGAGTAGTAGAGCTTAGAAGGCTTGAATATTTGAAGGTAGAGATGATTTGAAATGGGAGAATTCAAGCTCTATTTATACTAGTCTGAGGAGGCAGAATTCGGCCTGTATTCTATCCCAAAAATTTAAATTTTCGAACATTGGACATCTAGTATCAAGCAGGACCTAAAAATTAGCATCCTGAAATTTAGGGGACAGTGTTCGGCCCGAGTTCTGCCTTAGGCAGAGTACGGCCCGAACTCTGTCTCCCTTGGGACAGAAGTTTTCAATGGTCTATGGTAGTTTGGTTTGGTTCAGGAATTGGTCTGTTTGAATGGTAGAGCTTAGAGAGATATATCTAGGGGTTGATATAACACACTGTGACTCAACGTACACATTCTTCTAGACTCAATAAATTGAAAATTACAGACTTGGAACAAATAGGAAAACCAAGAGCCCTTTGATGACGCCTTTCTTCTGATATTTGAGCAGACCTGAAGATGCCTTTTTCCTTTACAGCAGTCGTCCAAAGATAAACATATCTGGAAATCTGAATACCTTTCGTGGGCTTCTCCCCCGAACCCCCACGGGGGGTGCTGCCCCCTCGACCCTGTCCACTGACCGGGTAGCAAAAACCCCGATACGAGGCCCCGGATAGGTCGCTAGGTGGTTCAGAGAAATCTTCTTGTATCATGCCGTCTTTGGCCCATCATTAATTCTCCATTACATATGTCCTGGTTTGATCATGTTTGATCATGCTTACTGCATGTCTACAAATACATATTAGACGAGCAAAACAATATGTTGTAGTATGATACAATCATAGCAATATGATATAGAACAATTAGGACAATGCTAAGTTTAAGTAGCAACATGATAGTGAGTATATGAATATTAGTGACATCATTATGTTAAACTTAATTAATTAGCCATATTCAAAAATACGATGGAATCATTGGGCTAACAATCTCCCTCTTTTTTTATTATGGCAAATCGGTTAAGTTTTAGATAGATACGATAGATGCATGTATCAATAATAAACACATAATACTAGAAGATTGTGTGCTAACTTAAACTTATTTCTCCCCCTTTAACATGATAAAAAAATAAGCTCCCCCGTAATAAGAGATAAAACGAATTCAAGCATAAGTAAAGGAGGAAGGCATAGACAATCATGATCAAGATATACTAAATGAAGAACAATGGGAGAAGTGTATAAAGACAAGTAGATAAACTACATACCAAATGTAGAGTACCAAATAGAAAAGAGCTTGTTAAAACACAAAATAGTTGGTAAAAAGAATTTGATAATAATTAATAGATAGTTTACCAACATGAAATCAAAGAAAGAAATCCAAAACATAATATGATATGAAATATTACTTGAGTTTTGGAAGAGAATTATGAAATAAAGGATTTCAATCAAAAGCCATTGAGGATTAGATAATTGTAAATAATAGATATCAAAGAAGAAATATACCACTTGAGATATTGAAATATGTAAGCTTGATATCAATTGAAATAAATAAACTTAAAACATCGATCAAAGAAACCATAATAGTCACAATTGTATACAGATAAATAATGGAACAAAATAAAGAAATGATCAATGTAAAATAGAGCAATTGATATAATATGATCTCATTATTTGCAAATCTATTTGCTTATCCAAAATTTATGCATTTGAACTTAATTACCTTATCATGCTATACGAATACCCTTTAGATAAACATGAAGGTAAAGGAGAAAAAATACTTGAGAAAGAGTAATTCAGTCGACTTGAGTGCTCCCCCTTAAAGTAGTACCAATGTTGATACAAATCATGAGTTTTGAGTAAGTCCTCAAAAAAAAAAACTAAATCAATGAAAGCACAATAGTCATCAAGTTAAGATATGAAAGTTAATATTAACAAGATGACCTATTTAACCCGTATAAGAGAGATAAAATAATAAAGATAATTGCATACACTCTCATAAACCCTTCAAAATAAAAAAATATCATAACCTCAATGAGATATGAAAATTAAAGAGAATATGGGTCCATGATGAACTAGGTATACGACATATTAATGGGTATAAATGAATAGAACCAATTTATTTGCTCCCCCTTAAAATATGCTTATATAGTTCGAAAGCACTTATAGCATAAATAGATAATTACAAAATCTAGGGCTAAATTGACTATGGATTTCTTCCCCTTGCTCAATTCATATAAGGCTATAAAATTGTCATAAAATGAATAATGTCATCTTTAGTCAAGAAGAGATATCCACTTAATAGCTACTAAAGATGAGAAATCAAAAAAATATTCCATTTTAGCACATGATCAAAAGATGACATACACTAACCTATATAGAAGAATCTCATATTTAAATATGATAATTAATGCATGTTACCTTTTAAGAAAAATGTCATCATGAAAAGGAATAAATTCAATTAAATCATTCATGATGAAAGTCAAAATATAGCTCAAAAAAATACAAAAAATTAAAACTCAAATATCATGTCCATGATTACCTAATTGAGAAATGATCAACCAATTTATTGCTTTGTATGGACTATATATGTTTTACCATATATGTGGGTAATAAACCAACCTTGCTAATACTAAATGAGAAACTAATGAAGTTCAAATATCAAAGAGCATATGTGATAATCCATGAGTAGTCAAAGTAGAGTAATAAATTAACTTGATAACCACATAATTATAATATAGGACTACTCAACCATTAGGATCATTTATCAATAAAAGTAAACATAATCCAACGAATCTCATCGAGAGAAAAATCCCAAATCCATATTTATAATAAAATCTTACAAATCGATGGAAAATATGGAGAAAGAGTCAATCTCATTTAAATTATTACATATTTAATATAAAGAGATGTAATATGATAATACGATAAAATTATGACTCAAAGATGAGAGAAATTTAAGAGATGCTTACCAATGACTAGTATGGAAGGAAGTTAAAGCGATGAATCACAAACCTCAATGGAAACAAGATTAAATAATTTTTTTGTCAAACTAATTTTAGAGACCAAACATATGTATCTAAAATAGAATACAAATCTCATCAAAGAAATTTATAAATATTGTTTTTGTAAACTAGCATATCACATATAGATTGAAATTCAAGGTGAACAAAAATTATGTAGCTTAATCAATACATCGTAAATAAGCAAGCTATATAACTAATTAAGATTAATGAGGTAGGCCATTAACAGGATAAATGTGCTTATTAAATCTTAAGTCACTAACACTAAAGATACATGCTTAAACATAGAGTTCACAATAAGGATAATATATTTTGAATGATCAAAATAATTTATATATTCTTTATTAAGCAAGGATAAGAGTATAAGATAGCAAGTAAATAAATTAGACTCTCATCAAGTAAAGGACAAAAGAGATGTTCATGAAAACACAATAAAACAAATCTCTTTGCCAAGTATTGAGATTAACCCAAGATAATGAAATAATAGATTATCTAGAGAATGCAAAATTATGGCCATTATGAAAGTGCATTCTCTAGAAATAGAAAATTTTAACGCAAAAGCTCAACCTATAGTCGCTAAAGACATAAAAAAATATGATGTATCAATTACATGTATTCTTATGTGCTGCAAAAACATCATTTACAACAATAATTCAAAAAAAAATATGTCCAAGGAATGAGGAAAGAAAAATCATTAAGATCAATAAAGCTAATTAAGAGCTAAAGTAGTAAGAGACACAATTTTTTTAAAGCTTTCATAGTGCACCATAGTAAAATATAAAAGAAGTAGACTAGAAAGTGTGCACTAATTAAGGAGGTAAAATTAACAAGCAAGGTAAAACACAAAATCATGTGATCCTTAAAAGAACTTCCATAAATAGTCATGAACAAGATACTAATAAACATTTTCTCTCAACATCCTAACTTGAAGAAGTAAAACAAATAAATATCAGAAGTTATATATATATATATATATATATATATATATATATATATATATATATATATATATATATATATATATATATATATATATATATATATATATATATATATATATATATATATCACAAATAAGTATACATGAAAAGATCAAAAATCAATTAAAAGGAATATATCCATAAAGTCAACCAAAAAAAAGGCCAAGAAGATATCATCAAAAGAAGGCTTTAAGGAAGAAGCTAATTGATTCAAGAAGAGATGCACAAATTTGATCAAAAGAGTTAATAGCTAAAGTATGGGATAAGCACAAGTTTGAAGGAAGCAAGTATAATTAAATATTCTTCAAAACAATATAAATTGGAGCTTAACTCATATGCCCACATATAGTTATTTATACAAAAAATATATATCAATATAAGAAATACATGATCTACATGCAAATGGAGATTTAATGAATATAGTCATGTATCCTTAATGAATGTTTAAAAAACTATCACAAATTCAAAACACGTATAAATAGGCTTTATTTGGCAAGTACATAATTGATTCATAAGAGGTTTAATCAAACTAAAACATAAAAGTCAATAATGAATATATTATGTATGCACAAGGTTAAAATGGAAGTATAAGTGTATACTTGTCAAGTGATAAGAAGCTTGCGCTAAACACATATATTCACAAATACCGATTAAGATGCCATATTAAATACAAATCGGCAAGAAGTAACTATCTCAAAACTTTTAAAGACGGGAAGTTAAAATCATATTAACTTAAATCAGAACCAATGTCCTATAGACTAGAGTGATATGCATGCTTTATAAATAAAGATTAGGAATAACGAGCATGCATATATAAATGTGTCACACTAATAGAAAATGAGTGATAAACTACATAGTGTGAACTAATTATTTAAGCTAAGTAACTAGTCATGCTAGATAAAAGAAATAATAAGAAAATTAACTAAGCATGCTAGTATTATATCTTACATTGATTTATATAATAAGCAACTAAATGATATCAATGTGAGCTAGTAGCAAGACATCAAGAGAAACATGCTAGATTCTACAAATATAAACCATTTAAAGAGAATCTTTTAGCATGCTATCAAAGTGGCGCTAGTGGTCACACTTGTGTTGGTACAATTGCTTGGAAGTTGACCTTTGAGCTTTGCAACCACCAACACGCTCTTCGGTGCTATGTTCCGATACAAGTAGCTCTACCTACAATATTAGGCGAAGACGTTGGTATCCAAATAAACTTGGATCCACATTTGTTAGCTTTAGGGACCCATATACTATTTACTCTAGCATTGGTAGAAAAACACCTATAAATAGGACAAGTTACACTCATGTGTCCAATGCAAGAGCAATAGAAGCACCTAATACTAGTGTGTGCACATGTATCAAAATGAGCATGATTATGAACATGTGACATACTAGAACGATGAAATATCTAGAGTGAGCATGCATAAATTTGGTCTTAAGAATATCATGTTCTTATAGCAAATTATTATACAAACAAGTAAGATAATTAAATTTAGCATTTAAAGCATAATTCTCTTTTTCAAATAAAATAATTCTAGAAATAAAATTATCATTTTGTTTCTTTAAAGAGTCAATATAAGAATCATACAAATGATTTAGCTCATGTGTTTGCCTCTTAAGATCTTCTATTGATGAGGAAAGAGATTTGATTTTCAAAATTAAAGCCTCATTCAAACTCTGTAAGGAAACACAAGATAAATTTTGAGAATCAAGTCTAGATAATAAATTAATGTTTTTATTTATTAAAACCTTATTAGATTCTTCTAAATGAATAACCTTTTCTGAAAGTTCTTCATTTGTAGAATGAAAGTCATCAAGAATCTCTAAGGATTGGTTTGCCATGAATTGCCACTTAGAGTATTTCTTGCATTTAGAAGAAACATGATTGTCCATGCTACTAGAAGTAAAACCCTCTTTATCGGAGGAGGAGGAATACGATGCCATAAAAAAATTAATAATGATCTACTCTAAGGATGTTAAGCCTAACAATAGAGACCTTGCTCTGATACCAATTGAAGTTACGTGTAGGCAAATCTATAGGGGTAAATAGAGTTTGTGTCAATAATCACAAATTTAAAAAGTAACTCTATATCAACTCCACAGAACAACTATCAAGAGAATAAGTAATCAAAGATAAATATGAAAATAAATAGAGATCAGGAGAGCATACACAAACACAACAATTTTAACCTGGTTTCCCTCGTGGAGGACTAGTCCAGGCCTGAGAACTCTTGCTCAGGATTGAAATCCACTATTTGTGAAATAGGGTACAACTACGTGCCTTTACTCAGAAGAGCATGCCAACTTCTTTCAACTTCGCAGAGGCAAAAACTTGTAATTGTCCTAGTAACTTTTCTTTCACTCTTGCACACAACTTCTAGCTGATATCACACTGAGCACCTTGGGCTAAGGAGAGTTGTGGCTTAGGATATATGGAAGAGTAGGGCTTAGAGTAGTAGAGCTTAGAAGGCTTGAATATTTGAAGGTAAGAGATTATTTGAAATGAGAGAATTTAAGCTCTATTTATACTAGTCTGAGGAGGCAGAATTCGGCCTGAATTCTGTTCCCAAAATTTAAAATTTTGAACGTTGGACAGCTAGTATCAAGCAAGCCCTAAAAATTAGCATCTTGAAATTTATGGGACAGAGTTCGGCCCGAGTTCTGCTTAGGTAGAGTTTGGCCCAAGTTCTGCCTTTGCCAGCGTTCGGCCCGAGTTCTTCCTTAGGCAGATTTTGGCCCAAACTTTGTCTCCCTTGGGACAAAAGTTCTCAATGGTCTATAGTGGTTTGGTTTGGTTCAGAAATTAGTCTGTTTGTATAGTAGAGCTTGGAGAGATATGTCTAGGGATTGAGATGACATAGTGCGACTCAACATACACATTCCTCTAGACTCAATAAATTAAAAATTACAGACTTGGAACAAATTGGAAAACTAAGAGCCCTTTGATGACACCTTTCTTCTGATATTTGAACAGACCTGAAGACGCATTTCCCTTTACAACAATCGTCCAAAGATAAAAAGATCTGTAAATCTGAATACCTTTCGGGGGCTTCGCCCCCGAAACTCCACGGGAGGCGCTGCCCCTTCGACTCCTGTCCGCTGACCGGACAGCGAAAGCCCCGATGCGAGTCCCCGGATAGGTCGCTAGGCGGTTTAGAGAAATCATCTTGTATGACGTCGTCTTTGGCCCATCATTAATTCTCCATTGCATATGTCCTGGCTTGATCATGTTTGATCATGCTTACTGCATGTCTACAAGTATATATTAGGCGAGCAAAACAATATGTTGCAGTATGATACAATCATAGCAATATGATATAGAATAATTAGGACAATGCTAAGTTTAAGTAGCAACATAATAGTGAGTATATGAATATTAGTGACATTATTATGTTAAACTTAATTGATTAGCCATATTCAAAAACATGATGTAATTATTAGGCTAACACGGGTGGGGTGCTTCACCTTTCTTCTTCCACTGCGCCATCGTCCGACGCACAGCCCGAGAGTGGCAGCCTTCGCTGTGCTTCCCAGCAAATGCGGTTGGTCAAAAAATTATAGCAGTAGTGGATGAAGGCATGTTGAGTACGCCTGAGTTCAGAGGAGCCTGGAGTGTATCCCCTTCAGTCTTGCCATTCATCGCAACAGCCTTGGGCACCCAGGTACGTCGAGTCTTCTTCGGCTTTACTAGTTGCTTCGAATGGCTCGAGTTGCCTTTAGAGAGGAAATCTTCAAATATTTATTGATCGAAGCGTTCTACCAGCAACTTTAAGAAGATTCCAGCAGGTTGTTGTCAGATTGCGTCACTACCTTATCGTCAGAGGAGAAGAAAGTCCCCAGCAGAGTCGCCATTTTGTTTGCCATGAACAAAAGTTATACGAACTTTTTATATTTCAAACAAGAGAAGTACAAGAGATTCCTAAACAGGAAATCTAAGTACATTTTTTATTCTGGAAAGTATGACAAGGGAAATCGAGCACTGTAATGGTTTCTTTACTCCGTTGATGATCTAATAACGAGAAGAACTTGCTTTGACTTTCTGAATGCCTGTGAGTGGTGATCTGGGTTAGCCACTCAAGAAGCAGTCGAAGGATCCTGAATGAAGGACGACTTCTTCTATTTATAGGCATGCACGTATACGATGTGCACATGGGTTGTTGGCACAGGAGCACTGTACGCACGAAAAATAGCTGAATCTGTTGTAACTACACCATTGTGCTGCTGCAGAGCTGACACGTAGCAGTTATTGGAATTTGTTTGTTGCTGAGATCTTGGGTGGTTAGAACCCATTCATAAACATGACTAAGTCAATACCATATGTCGTGTGTACATCACTCAAAGATCTTATTCTGTTTAAACAAACTGGATTTGATAGTATTTAAAGAGATAAGGTTGCCATACTAGCTACGTGGACAAATACCATATTACGAAGAAGTTGTGCATCATTGGGGCTGTGCTTTTGGATGTCAACAAGATTGCACTTCTGGGCGTCTCTGAGACTGCGCTTCTTGGAGTTGCGTTGGGAGACGTATCTTTGACTGCCAGCCACCAACTGCTATCTGACAACTGAAAACTCGATAGCTGTCAACAGCTGTCTTATGATACTTCATTTTATGTGCCATTAATACTGAAGTGATGATACAGTATATGTGCCTAGTTCTGAGTGACGCGCTTCTGGGTTACCAAAGTGTTGCACTTTTAGGGCGACGAGTCACTGCACTTTTGGGGCGTTGAGTCAATGCACTTTTGGGGCGTTGAGTCAATGCACTTTTGGGGCGTTGAGTCAATGCCTCCTTAACTGCTGCCATATTGAGGGGCTCGAAAAGTGGTGACTTAGTCAAAGGCTTCAATAAGTGAGATTCATTGTGATGAATTCTAGGTTCATCCAATTAACTCGGAGTCTTTGATTTGCTGCCACGTGGCATACAGGTTGGACCACACACAGCCTATAAAGGAAAGATTTTGAGGAAGCTCTTGTTCATTGCTTTTTGGCACTCCTCTGTCATGCTCGATCCTGACTTAGCTTCAGACGGCCTTAGGCCTCATATAAGTCGACTATTAGTTGTAGATCTCTTCGTTCAAAGAAGTCGTAGTCTTGGTGGAGAACAACTTTAGAGTTTCGAGATGTACCGAAGCGTTTGGCATGATGGGTTCGAACCTGAACAACATCTTGGTTGTGTTCTGCTTCGAAACATCAAGATTTCGGCTACCGTGTTTGGGTTGATTGCCGACCCTTCGTTATGTTGGAAGAGCCATTGGTTGGCTGATGAGGAGGATACTCGTTCGTTGACAAGGAAGTGATTCGCTCTATCGAGGAAGTGATTCGCTTGGAAGAAGAAGAGTGCTACACTTTTGTGGGCTCGCACTTGTCGACTGCGCACTTTTGTAAGCTGCGCACTTTTGTAAGCTGTGAACTTTTGGCTGAGTAGATAGTCTTTATAGGTAATCATGAAGAACATGTAGTAGACCTTGTAATCATGATTTCAATAAAGCATCTTTCTCCATGTATTGTGCTTTTCTGTTCTTTGATGTGCGCAGCAACTTCGTGTCTACTGCAATTTGTAGATACTGCGCTTTTTTATGCTTCTACATTCCTAACATTATTCTAATATCTAACTCAAACTCTATTCGCAGGTCCATAGTAGTACGACTAACTTAAGTACTACCACGGGTTCGTAATCTTTTACGAAATTGGACCTGCATGGGCCACCATAAAAACTTATTACGACCCGCTTCCATTTTTCGGATACGAGTATGTAGCCAAGTCCAGCCTACGCTGTAACGCCCCAGTCCCAAAATACTTAGGACTAGGAACGTAGACATGCCATCCGTATAGTATATATACGTAAGCTGTAAAATAAAGTAAACCATGACAACTAATCTCATCCACAAAGTAAAGAAGAAAGATATTATGAATCAATTATAAATTTTTATTTGTACAATTCGTTGGACAGAGACTGATCCACTACCAACCATTTAAATGGGAGAAAATATACAAGGAAATGATTGATAAAATAGCAATGGACGATCCAAGAGCAATCCTTCTCGATAGAAAAGGGAAGACCACGATCTTGGCTAGAGCACCTACGAAAAGTCATGAAAGCACACACCTGGAAAAATCACCAGGTCCTCAGAGGGACGTATCAAGATACAAGAAGAACATGTCATAATAAACTGAATATAAGATATGTCACAAGCAAAATAAATAGTCCAAATCATACACGGCCCAATATCCCATCATCGAAATAGTAGACTGCCCCTATAACCAAACAAGGACAAAGGGTAGCACACTATCCCGTGATGTGATACTGTCCCATGCCACTATTGGAACAAGGATGACATGACATCATCTAAGGTCATCTAACCATTCTATTGTGTACATGCAGTTAAGAACAACCTTCGACGTATAGGCACTTTTGGCTATATATGGGATCGGTATGGTCCCCAATTGGGCACCAGGGGCCTATGTCCGTAACATTCCATGATGACAGATGGAATCAGTAAAACATTACGTCTGTGAAATTTCATGAACGTTAGAGGGCATCAATATAGGGGTACGTCCATAATGCTTAGTAAATGTCAGAGGACATCAATGACCTGCATCTCCGGCGGAACTGTTCTCCCCACCTAAATGCCTATCTATGTCATCTCTATAACATATATGAACCTCTACTAATTGCCAAGTCTCCTATTATGCATTTATTGGCAGTTAGTCCTAACGCATGCGCACGGGTGATCAACCAATATACAAGTACCTCTACATGCTACTCATCTCACACATATCTCATAGCACAGTCATGACAAAGTTTATGAAGTACACTAACAGATGGTATTCCTTTAACTTCTAGGTTCATATGCATAAATTAAAGACGAGAAAGAAAATAAGACTAGCACTTACATTATGTATAACGAAAAGCAAGTAAGTAAATCATGAACTACAACGAGGAAGCAACTGAAAGAACTAGAAATAAATAGGTAGTGATATACAAAACTAAAGAAAAATGTAGACTAAATATACGCAGTAAATATGGCAAGGTATCTTGCCTGAGGTGGTGTGCAAAATGGTTGTATCCAATAGCTCGAATCGACAGATCACTAAAGCGATGAAAGCCAAATCCCTCAAACGACTCCGGATGCTGAAATAAACATCACGAATATTTTTGGTATAAAAGATATGTCTAAAAATGCCTATCCAAAGTCCAATTCTGGACACAGGAGTAATATCATAATTTCGGATCAAAATGATGACCGTCGTTGGACCCATTTTGCACCGAAAAGCATGCCAGTGTCTATGGTCTCTAAAGTCACCAAACTATATGTCTAGAGGTTTGATTTGAGGATACAAACCCAACTATATATCTAAAGTTAGATTTCGGTGGGCTGTACATAAATTTGCCCGTTAGACCGGGTCGCAGGCCCCGCCAAAAGGGCGTTCAGGTCGACCGTCTTAGAATGGGACCAAACATGGCATACAGGACCAAAAAATGATACGGTCATGTTGGTGTAAGTTTCGTCTCAAGATGACGAGCATGCACGAAGTTATGGGCAAATTTTCAAAGGAGCCAATATGGAATATCTTGACAGATACGCCTTGATTCGTCGCGCACGCACAACGAAATCGAATTCCGTCAAATCCTACACATCGATAACATCAATACGCGTCTTTTGATGCTCATGGACTGCGACCATGTCGCCCGGTTTGTTGGAGCGCACGCCGTATCGATAGATTTTTTTCTAAAATTTACTGTTTTCAAACACTATTTTTTTCAATTTTGGGAAACGAATTACTTGACCTATATTTGATGAAAACGAAAAATACAAGAATGGACTTGAAGGGGTATATGTTGTCTACTAGTCCCTTCAAATGAATTTTTAAAATTTGTGCACACTGGTCGCAAATCAATGTCAAAGAGGGACTTTGGGTCATAAAATTCTATTATTACGAGGATAATAATTCCTAAATTTCTAGGAATTTTCATGGTCAATTTAGGAAGAACCAAGACAATCCATTTGAAGCGCTTTGTTGAGGTTCAATCTAGCTGTGTTTAGAAAATTATGGATAATCTTTTCATCGATCGTAGAGAAAGACATACGGGTTCGAATTGGTGTACCTCACGCTGGGACTAAACAGAGCAGTGCTCTATTTCTGAGACAACGGTCAGCAGCTGATCGCGACGGTCAGTGGTAGAGGTCTGACGTGTAGACTACTGAGGAGGTGGCGTATGGTTAGGCGACGACGATTGCAAAGGCACGGGGTATCTTCTACCTAGCTCGAGAAGTATATGAAGTTTGAGGAGAGGACGATGTGCGGCTGTAAGGATTTTTTTTCCCAAACTTTAATATGTAGAGTTCGACGGGTTTAGGATTTGATTGAGATTAGTTGGGGTTAGATAAGAAGGGATTTGAATTAAATTGGATTCGATTTCTGTTTGTATACGTATATATATATGATGATTTTAAACATCGAATTTTACAGAGATTTCCATGCCCTTGTTTCTGTTCGGGCTTGTTTTGAGGAGGAGATGAACAGTGGCCCGCGGGCACTGTTCACTCATAAGTTTTTTTTTATTATATATATATATATATATATATATTTTTTTTATATATATATATATTATTCTCGTACAACCCAAAGAAATTTCTAAATATTTCAAACAAATCAAAATTCCTTCTAAAATATTTTAAACAATAACTCGCACCAAAATACCTTCTAGCTACATATAATATAGCAATTCCCTGCTACTATTAATATTAGTGAAAACATTAATTAAATAAAATCCATTTAAAATTATAAAATAATACTGTAAAATTGAAAATAAAGTTCCTAAATTTTTTCAAAAGTAATAAAAATAATTTATGAATATTTAGTTAATAAACTTGTTGAAATTCATCTTTGTATACAGATAGTGTGGTATTAAACTTGCTACCCTAAAATTCCAGTATAAAATAAATTTATTCAAATAAATTTAAAAATACTGTAAACTATATATAAAAATATAATAATAATTTTTTTAAATAGGGGGTTTTACATCCTACCTAACTTATAAAAATTTCATCGTCGAAATTAAAATAAATCTTAATATCAATGGACAAGGAGATTAATACGAAGGGAGAGCGAGTGCGTCAAATCGTAATACGTTTTCCAAAACGATGGAGGAGGTGGTTATTACATGAATCCAAATTGACATCATATTCTACAAGATGGGGTATTCCTTATTCCTTATTCCTTATTCCTTAGCTTAATTCTTTAAGTTGGGTAGAATATCCCACGACCTGACACACCCTTGACCATTAAGGAAATACAAATAGTATTATTTAGACCATAGAGACTAGAGGAATTTAACCCATTTGGTCAACCAAGCCTTGGTCAATAAGACCGTAGAATGATGGTATAGGAATAAACAAGACTTAGATCCTTATGACTCTTAAACTATTCATATTTGTTTTTATTTCATCTACCATCGTGTATATGTTCTACTATCTAGACTAATGATGCTAATATAGCCTAGTATTTGCAAGCTAATTCTTTATCGAGCTTGATCAAGGCATATGATATTGAGCGGCCGCTCACTAACATATTGCCTAATCAGAACCGGTACATGATGGTCTGATCAACCAAGTGCACTTTGGTTCGCTTTTGTCTATTATTCTACATGGATGGAACATAAATAAACTTAGCCTTTAGAATCCCATCCACGACTGCCTTGATAATTCCTTTAAAATTATTCGGTCGTCTTTGAACCACGTATTCGTATTCGATACTAACGTCTTTGAACTCCTTGTTGCTTTCGCCTTCACCTATTTTAGAAGAACGAAGGCATTGTACTAGAACTTCCTCTAGCCTTCCTATCGATTATAGCCATTATCACTCGATGTTGCTATATCTTCATCCTAAACTGCTCGTTCTTTTTTTCGACCTCCTAATCACTTAAATTAGGAGTGAATCTAAATCGTTCTCTTAATCGTGCCCTCAACCTACTCTCAAGAAACCACATCCTTAAGGTCTCTAAATCATTTATTTTCTTGAACCCATACTATTCTTTATTGCGCGTTATCTTAACCATTTTCCTTCTTGCGTTAATCCATGATTATCCTCGTCATTAATGAAATTGTGATTTCCTAATACATGTTTTGTTGAATGTTGTGAATGATTGTTCCTCACCAATACCCCCTTGTGCCTTCTCACCCCCGTACAAATTCTTAATTTCGAGAACGAAATTCTTTTAAGTTGGGTAGGATGTAAAACCCCTAAATTTCTACTATTTTGTATTTTAATAAATTTGATACCGATTTTTTTATTTTTGTATATTGTACGTCGCGTAGTTGCATTGTACGTCGCGCGCAAAATTTTATTTTTCGTAATTGCTCGACGAGTGCGAATATGTGCGAGCGTACATATTTTTGAAAGACATTTTTCTATTTTATAGTTTCAAAATAATATATGTAATAATTATTTTAGCTATCATACCAACGTTTCCAAGTCCGTTATTTATTTATTTATTATAAAAAAGTCTTTCGTAAAAACAGTTATTAATAATAAATAATATTCTTCGTGCATACATATTATATTTCATAAATATTTTATTAAGTTTATTTTCAAATAATAATGTATTTCGAAATTATTATTATAGTATTTTAGGAAAATATATTTTAAAATTATTGTGACAATTTAAATCTTGATTTGATTTATGGATATGTTTAAATAGTTAAATTAATATCTATAATTGAAATATGATTTATCTTATTTGATTTTAAACTAAAAGACGGTATTTAATTAGATTTAAATTGGATTTTGATTTGAATTTGGATTTGATTGATTTTAAATTTATTAGTTGCGAATTATCTATTTTTGGGTTTAAACTACTCTTAATCCTTATCCAACTAAGAATTCCCACATCCTATAAATAGGCAGGTACTCCTCCATAAAATTTCATAATCCACAATATTCCTCCACCACAACCAAACGTGAGTGCATCGTGTCCATGTTACCTCCCGTCCATATCTTATTCCATCTTTTTACATACATCATCCCCTTCGTGTCGACAATCCCGACACAATTAATCCCTAATCTATCCCTATTCTAAACCCCCACAGCCCTGACACGCTGTTCCCCGCTCCACAGCAGCACTCTCCTACTCCGGCAGCCACCCCGCACATCACCATTACCTCCATCGTTCAACATCACCACCACGACCAAAACACCTCTACATCTCTTCCCCAACACCGCCGAAAGTTTGCCGCTATCCTCTCCCATCACCATAAGCCGCCATCGCCAGTCCCTAGAACTCACCACCACCGCCAACTTCCCAGCCCCAACCTGATCTCCCATCCACAGCCTTGCCACCACCCGACACCCAAACCAGCACCCTCATCCTTGGACACCGCCCCCACGGCGCCCCCAAACCACCACCGCAGGGGCCCGCCGAAAAACCCAAAATCCTAACAAAAGCTAAACCACTCACCCGACATTGCTGCGACCTCCGCCGCGTTGAGCGACCAGCGCCACCGCAGTCGTCTCCTGGCCTTACCACCGCCGAGTCCTCCGCCATCACGACCATGCCCTAGCCGCTCGCCTCCGTGCGTCGAGCCCAGCCCCGAACCCCTCTCCGCACCTCCACGGGAGCGTCCGTCGCACTCCGCCCCACCTCGCCAGCCTTCGCAGCGCCGGACCACCGATCCCCTCCGGTCCCGCTGCTCTCACGAACCGCCTTCCGCTCCTCTCCTTCTCCGTCGCGGGAAGCGACCTCCGCGGGAGCTTCCAGCCGCTCGCCGTGGCCATAGCCACCGCCTCCGCCCTGCTTCCCCTCTCCTCCGCGCTTGCCGCGCCCCTGGCCGCCTGAGTCTATTCCTCCGCTCTTGATTCCCGACCGCATCTCCTCTCTCTCCTCTCTCTCTCTCTCTGAAATGAATTTGGGGAGGGAATAGGAGCTGAATAGTGATAATTTAGGGTTTAATATTATTAGTTATTTTTTATTTGTTTTTTATTATTATATTATTTATATTATTATTATTATTATTATTATTATTATTATTATTATTATTATATTATTATTTTATTATATTATATTATTTGGTTGTTATTAGTATAAAGGAAAAGACAACTACAGTCGTTTGATGCTTTATATTATTATTAGTATTATTGTTATGAATATTATTATTATTTTTTGGTTGATCTATTTGAAAAAACATATAGGTATGACTCATAAATGGGTATTGCAATATTTGCCATTATTAATATAGTAGTAATTTTTTGGTAAATTTTATAAAAATAATTATAGTAATATTTTGTGAAAATATTATTACAAGTTATTTCAACTATAGCTCTTTGAACTATAAAATTTCTATCTTGCAAATTTTATTTTTAAATCTAAAATATTTTAACTAACAAAATATAGATTTCTACCTAAAAATAGTTTTTTTACAAACTTGGAGTTTAGCCTAAAAACGTTGTTATTATTTTCAAGCAGGTACTTTATCTAAAATTTATTTTACTAATAAAAGCTAGTTTTCAAATATTATAGATATTTTCTAACAATAGAATATATTATTTATTCCTTCGATTATCTTGCGGTCCATGACTAAATCCCATTATCCCTATCCTCTTGCCAATTCTGTCCTTCCTCCTATCGAACCCAACTAATTTGACCCTTCTGGACCCAATGGAACTGTCCGTGCCACAAACAGAGGCCCCCTTGTATAGTGTTACACCAAAATTGCAGATCATGCCATCTTGATTATTGCAGCACACCAGACGTCCTACCAGGCAAGACACCTTGTCATTTGCTGTTTATTTATTTTAGCTCATATTTCATGCATTATTCATTATTTTTTATGCAAAATAAACTGTGATACTTGGCATAACCTGTTGGAACTTACTGTTCAGTTATATTTTCTGCTATGTATTATTTTTCTTACACATTAAACCTAGATTTAAGGGACCACCTTTGTGTGTTGTATTCAT
>JANAVB010025029.1:0-84583 GCA_029216955.1 Iris pallida
CATGTATCAAAACAATCCAATATTGGTCTACATACATATCCTGTCTTTAGAACTATCACTAATCATACTATTAAATACAATGTTGAATATAATTATATAAATATTTGTGAATTCACCGATGAGTCATATACAACACAGTAATATGGCATCTAACCCTGTCTAAATCTCGGAGAAATATTCATTTTTATGAATTGTTCAATGCTTGCACTAGACACATCAAAATTGATGTACACTTCATTAGGGAATAGTTGACTTATGGCACTCTAACAATCAGACATATTTTTGGAGATGAACAAGTTGTCTATCACTTTACCAAAGGACCGCCTCACACGCAGTTTCGCTCTCTACGTTCCAAGCTTCATGTTCACTATGTTTTCACTTCAGCTTCTGGACGGGTGTTAGATGACAACCAAGATATTTGAAATCTGCCAAGTATAGAAAATTTGTCAATTGCCAACTATATTGTAATTATCACCTTTATGATCATAACAAATCCGTCATTATAGAAGATTTGCCAATTGTATTATAATTATTACCTACATAATTATAAAAGATCTGGTGATCTGTTATTACAGAAGATCTGTCATTATAGTATATCTACCAACTATTGTATTTACATGAGAAATATTCACAATTCCATAAAAGAAGACATTCAAAATCTTAAAAATACCTGGTGATCTGATAGCTCAACCCCCCCCCCCCCCCCCCCCCCCCCCCCCCCCCCCCCCCCCTCTCTCTCTCTCTCTCTCTCTCTCTCTCTCTCTCTCACACTCACACATATGATAAACATATTTAGCTCAAAGAATGTGACTTGTATCTGATAAAAAAAACTTGTCGGGGCTTAATATATGGTAATTGAGGACTACAATCGTAAAATCTCAAACTTTTGGTGCAACGGTTTATTTTACTTCACACTGAATTGTAAAGTCGTGATCTCAACCTAATTATGATATTCTTTGGTTTGCTTGGAATCTGACGTTTCTGTAGTAATGACGATTTGATTGAACTAATTTGGCAAATGCATGCAGCAAACTACCGAAAGATGCAAAGCACTAGACAAGCAATCCGACATCGATCTCGTCGATCCTTTTTGTTAGTTGCAGAAACTATAAAATTTAAGGTTATAATAGGATCTCACATCTTCCATTATATAATGGCTTCAAAACGGCTCAAAAGTGAACCGTCTAAGCCATATGTATATTATGGTCCATTTTATTAAAAAAAAATAATGTAAAAAATTGTTGAAAAATATTTAATTTGTTATTTATATTCAACATGGGAAATCGAACTCAACCAAACAAAAAAAAAAATCTCCCACCTTAACCGCATAAGTTAGAAAAAATATTTCATTATAATTGGATAATATTCTTATTATACGTTATTATACGTGCAAAGCACGTGCATTTACTAGTGGTAAATAATATTAGCGTTTGGGTCTCCAAAATGTACAATATTAGTATTTTGGTCTTAAAATTACTGTTCACGTAAGCTAGTAAATAATAATTTTAAAATCCAAACACTAACGGCGGATATTTTCGGTACCCACAACCTAATTTTAACTATGCGACCCTGTTAAAATATCCCTAAATTTTAAGCCAGCAGCTAGCACCCAAGTTGGATTGGAGGAAGAACAATAGGCTTTCTTTCATTTCATAGTGGAACATGGCATTTAAATTGACTTTCATGTAGTAGTAGGTGGTGGTGGTGGTGGTGGTGGTGGTGGTATCTTAAAGTATACTAGTTCATGTGTCGAGTGCTTCAACCTGTAGATTTCAGAAAGATTTTTGGGGGCATCTACTGCCTCTTTTGGAAATGATAAACACAGAAGAATTTTTCTTTGTTTCTTTCTGCACATCCGAAACTTATCTGCGCGTATAAAAATATAAAAAAAATCGTCGTGGTTGTGGTAGTACTGGCAAGAGACGAAGGTACACTAGTTTTCTCAGAATTTTCGAATATTTTTTAAATCTAGAATGGTCGAGAGAGGCGCTTTAGGAAAATATTGACCAATTGTGTTGAAGAATATATTCCAACATATGGAGAAGAAGATTGGTAACAGAGACCTTTTTACGAAAGAAGAAAAAAGAAGTCGTGGAGGAGACGAATTGGGGAGGGAGACAAATATATGTGGCGAGCTGATACCGATATCGATACCGATATCGATATGGATACCGAGATCTCGCCCACCCTTTTGGTGCTATTAATAGAGGCATTGCATTTGCGTTACCAATCTCATGGAGAGAAGAGCAAGAGGATGAGGGGTCTTACATGAGGACAATAGCCTTTCTTTGGTAGCCAAGGATGACTTGCCTATCTCCTCCATAAGGTCTCACGACCACAACGGGTTCGAGTTCAAGTTCGAGCTAGACGCGTTGTGGCGATTGAGACCTCTACGTGGTTCATAGGCAGTCTCCTTGGCTAGTCTGAGTGGCTCTTGTCACTCATGCTAGACTACTAATCTTCAAAAAAAATATATATCTTAAATAAACTCTCATCCAAAGGCGATTCATCCACAACAGCCAAAGCATATATATATATATATATATATATATAATATATATATATATATATATATATATATATATATATATATATATATATATATTGCATAAAAATATATATATAAATATATATATATATATATATATATAAAAATATAAAAATATATATATATATATATATATATTTTTATGCAATATATATATATATATATATATATATATATATATATATATATATATATATATATATATATATATATATATATAGCATTAATTTTGGAAGGACAGGTACATGAATGGTTCTGCTTTGCTTTGGTGGCCAAGTATAGGTTGTTAATTACTCTCTTCTTCTTCTTCTTCTTGCTGATTGTTTTGTGGAATTGATGGTCCAACAAGAGAAACGTCCAGGTTCATGCAATTGTAGGTCAATGTAGGGTTGGACTTGACCCAAACCAAATTAAACGGCTGGGATCAAAACCAAAAGTGCATATATATATATATATATTTATATATATATATATATATATATATATATATATATATATATATATATATATAAAGCATTAATTTTGGAAGGACAGGTACATGAATGGTTGTGCTTCAAGTTGTTCAGTGGGCCGGTTTGGCCCGGGCCCGCCCGTGGACCGGACCGGCCCGCCCCCCTATAAGCCCGGACCGGCCTGCCGTGGGCCCGAACCAGCCCGGCCCCCCATGTTCACTCGGTTCGGGTCGGGCCCCCCCCCCACAGCCCGAGCCCGGCCCGGCCCGGACCGGTCAATTTTTTTTTTTTTTTTTTATATTAAACAGGCCCTGCCCGGTTGGACCGGCCCGGCCCGGCCCGCTGGGACCGGTCCAGCCTGCAGCCGACCGTTTGAATTTTTGATTTTTTTTTTTTTTTTTTTAAACTTTTGACCGTTGGGGGGGTTCTTTTACCAAAATACCCCTCCCATATAGCCGTTATTAAAACGTTGGGAGGGGTATTTTGGTCTTTTTTGGCCTAAAATTACCAAAATAACCCCAAAAAATTCCTATAAATAGCCCAAAAATCCCATTTTTCATACACAACTCATTCCTCACAAATTCTCTACATCTCTCTACGGTGCTCTGGTGTTCTACGACTTTCCCTCCCCGGTGCTCTACGGCTTCCCGATCTCGCTCCCAACTCCATTCCGGCTCTACGGCTTCCCGATCTTCCTCTCAATCTCTTACTTTCTTCTAACGTAGTTTACTTTATTTTATTTTATATATGGCTGGTGAAGGTTCAAACCCACCTGATCTTGCTGGACAGACATACCACTATTTTAGTTCTTTTTTTGACGGTACTGAAATTCCACCTGAGCAAGTTGCGACTAATCCGATTCCGGAGGGGTGCCAACAATCTCCTCCGGAAGTCGCTAGTACAACCCAACGTCCTGAAAAGAAAAAAAGGTCTAAGTATTGGGATTATTTTACTTTAATTTTTGAAACTAATCCTGATGGTTCTTTGGTTTTAGATGCCAAGGGGGAACCGAAACCGTACAAGGCGCAATGCAAGAAATGTTGCAACTAGTACGCATGGAAGAAGGGCGGTGGCACCGGGACCATATCCAGACACTACGACACTTGCTACGGGAAGGACACACTTCAAGCGTCCCAAACCCAAATAAGCTTCGGCGTCACCGGTTCTTCAATTGGTAACTTTACTTACTCAGCTGCTCGGCATAAAACCGAGTTAACTAAACATATTATTCGTGACGAGCTTCCTTTCACGACGGGTGAAAGCGATTCTTTACGAGATTATGTATCACTTTCTCTAAACCCCTCCTTTACTAAAGTGAGTAGGCAACAAACTCGAAAGGAGGCAATTCGTCTCTTCAACGAGCAGAAAGCCGCTTTGAAAGCGGAATTTCAAAATATTAGTAAGTTGGCTATTACTTCTGATATTTGGACTACTAAATGGAGTTATGCTTATATTTGTATTACTGCACACTATATAGATGTACAATGGATGTTGCAAAAACGCATCATCTCTCTTAAACTTATAGAATGTCCACACACGGGAGCTGTAATTTCAAGTGAGATTTCAAGACACGTGCATGAATATGATATTCACGCAAAAAAATTTTCTGTCTCTTTGGACAATGCATCAAACAACAATGCTGCTATGTCTTCTTTGTCAGTAATTTTTAAGCCTATTTTAGAAGGTAGACTTATGCATGTTAGGTGTGCTTGCCATATAATTAACTTAGTTGTTAAAGAATGTTTAAAATTTTTTGAACCCCATTTAGACACTCTGCGACAATGCTTGCTCCACCTAAACTCGTCTCCAAGTAGACAACAAAGTTTTGCATGCGCTTGCGCACATTTTGGTATGACTTTTAGAAGATTTGTGAAGGATATACCAACTAGGTGGAACTCCACCTACTTGATGTTGAAATCTGCAATTCCTTTTAAGAGTGCTATTTTATATTATTGTACTTCGGATGTCACCTTTGACTATCAGGTTACTGATGATGATTGGTTAGCAGCTGAAAGTATTTGTGAATTTTTAGAAGTTTTTTACAATGCTACATTAACTCTTTCTGGTGTTTATTATCCCACATCTTGCTTAGCTTTACGTGAACTTTGTAACATGTCTTATTTATTTTCTAAATATAGAGATTATCCAAATTTTGAAATTGCGGTGAGAAATATGGAAGCCAAATTCAGGAAATATTGGGGTGAAGTACCTCTTTTATATTGTTTGGCTTCCATATTTGATCCTACAATCAAATTGGATGGCGTAGAGGTTTTATTAGAAGGATATGGAGAATATATGGGTATAGACGTTACTGACATGAAGGCAGAAGTTAAAGTGGCTTTGGACAGGTTAGTTATACTGTACGAAGAAGGAGCAACGTCGACCCGACCAACTCAGGGGGGGCTAGTAGTAGCTCCGGCTTGGCGTCTAAGCTATCAGCAGCCGGTCGCATACTACAAAGGAAGAAACAAAAGCAATCTTCCCAACCTACTCAAGAGTTGTCTGCTTACCTTAACTCTTATCAAGACGAAGATGAGACTCCAGATCACTTCGCCGTTCTAGAATGGTGGAAGAGACACGACAAGAGATTTCCTGTGCTTTCTAACATAGCACGTGATCTACTGATGGTTCCGGTGTCGACGGTAGCATCGGAGTCCTGTTTTAGTGCAAGTTCGAGGATGTTGAGCGATAGGAGGAGCCGCTTGAAGCCCGATATTTTGGAAGCGATCGTGTGCGTACAAGATTGGTTGGCTGTCGATAAAAGAACACAAAACCAGAAAGATGGAGAAGATCATGACATCCACGAGCTGGATTTGGAATCGCTTTCATTGCATGAAGGCGAACAACAATGAGGCTACGGTGCAAGGTATCAGGTATGTACATTTAAACTTATACATTTCAATTTTAAATTTTAACTTATACTTTCAAAAACTATTTTTTTTTTACTTATACTATTCAAATTTTTTAATTTAACTTATATTATTCAAATTTTTTAACTTATACTTTCAAAAACTATTTTTTACTTTTTAAAAAAAAACATTTTTTAACTCCGCCTATGCCAAACCAGCATTTGCCGGTCCCAAGCCCGGATAAAGGAAGAGGGAGAAATGTTTTTTTAAAATTTTTATAAATTTTTATAAATATTTGTAATCTTTGTATAAAATTTTTTTCTATAAACATTTCTATATATTTGTATAAACATTTGTATTACAAACTATTACTAAATTATAAACATTTTTGTATTACTAAATTATAAACATTTATATACATATTTTGTATAAACATTTTATAAACATTTGTATTAAAAAGAAAACATTTTATAAACATTTTATAAACATAAAATTATAAACATTTTATCAATATTTTGTATAAACATTTTATAAACATAAAATTATAAACATTTTATAAATATTTTATAAACATTTCACAAATTTTTAAATTTAAAATACAAAAGAAAATGATTAAAAAACCACTTTAAAAACAAAAACTGAAAAAAAAAATTCAAAAACCGGCCCGAACCGGCCAAGCCCGGACCGGCCCGCCCCTATATTAACCGGTCCTCTGGGCCGGGCTGGGCCCATTGCTACTAAACCGGGCCGGGCTAAGCCCGGACCGAAAATTTCAGTGGGCCGGTCCTGGACCGGCCCGAAACCGGTCAGGCCCGCAGCCGTTGGACCGTGGGCCGGCCCGGACCGGCCCGGTTACACCACGAGTTGTGCTTTGCTTTGGTGGCCAAGTATAGGTTGTTAATTACTCTCTTCTTCTTCTTTTCTTCTTGCTGATTGTTTTGTGGAATTGATGGTCCAACAAGAGAAACGTCCACGTTCATGCAATTGTAGGTCAATGTAGGGTTGGACTTGACCCAAACCAAATTAAACGGCTGGGATCAAAACCAAAACAGGAAATTACGTATAGGGGGGGTGAAATTTGATAAAATTATAGAAAAGAGGGTAAGTTTAGAGAAATTGCATATTAAGGGATGTGACGACATGAATAATGGCGCCACAAATTGGCACATTTTCTGGCGCCATCAGTGATGGCGCCAAGGGGCCGCCCCCCCCCCCTTGGCGCCATCAGTGATGGCGCCGGACCAATGGTTACTTTTTTTTTTTGACTTTTTCTCTCTTCTCCATCCAACGTTCCAATTTTCTGTATAACGGTCATATATCTATCCGTTGGAGATTGGATGTATATAAATGGTGTATGTGAGAGAGGTTCATCTCCACTTCACTCTTTCTAATCTTTCTCACACATTCTATTATTCGTGGCCTCTATCTTCTCCAATATTTTCTACATACCAGAAGTCCATTTTTTCGATATGGATCAGAGTCTAAGAATATTGTGCTCACATGGAGGTTCAGTAAATGGGTTATCATACGAAGGGGGTTTTACGCAACTTCTTTTAATCGATCGTAGTACTACATTTGATAGTCTAAGAACTCTGATTAGTAACTCTTTTTCTATTCGATATGAATTTATTTTAAGACATATTTTTGTTTCTCATTGTTTGTTAATAGATTCTGATCAAGCATGAAATTTTGTTCTTGAAGTTAATTTGCAATCGCCTTTTATTAGTATTTTTGTTACTGAAGTTTCTCCACCGCCTGAAATATTTTCACATCCACATTCTTCTAATTATCAAATGGGGGCTAGTTCTTCTCGTCCACTGCCAACTCATGAAGAAGAACAAGCAGTAGATATACCTAGTAATGATGATTTTGATGATTTTCAAAGTAATGAAAATAGTGATGATTTAATTGAAAATGTAGATGATGATTTTGATGATACTATTAGTAGTGGTACCACTCATGAATTATTTGTCGGACAACAATTTGCTACCCGGCTTGAGTTTAGAAATTTTATAAGTAATGTAGCAATCGAACACAACTTTACATGTTCAACTGGTAGCATGAACAATTCTAGGGGAATTATTTACGCTTGTGATCAACCAGGTTGTAATTGGAGAGTATATGCTAGACAGGAGGCATATGGGGCGCAGGACCATACGCAAGATCTCGTTCCATACCCTCCAAAATACGGTGTACTAGATTGTAAGTGGCAGCATAATCTCTATTGATAATTGCTTGAACCATTTCTGGACGCTAAAATTGAAAAAATATGCCAATTAATGAATGATAACTAGAATGACGTTGTTCAAATAATAAACATTGTACTTACCAATTCACCTAGGTTCTCTATAAATTGTCGCATACTGCAGTCGTCCATGGCTCTATTAGTGAACTGTACCTCCTCGAATGTGTAGGCTCTGTTACCTATACGTGGTGCTCCATACCAACGTCTATATGTAATATCACCTAGCCCTGTATCATTTGAATATGACATATAAGTCGACAATTACAAACTTGAATATAAAAAACATATAAAATTTGAACTTACACTCTTCAACGGATTCAACGTGTCGTGACATGTTCAATATATTATATCGATCAGGTCTCGTAGTCCATTCATGGAGATAATATTGAATTCTAGAAACCCGACCACTTTTGCTTTGACTTATATTGGGGGGCGCATCAGGAATTATTTGTACAAGACCAAACTGACGAAGAACACGATCAGCAGGGTGGTAGACGGTCCGATAATCATATAAGATGACAAAGTTATAATGACTATTGGAATACGATATCCTTTGGATATCGGGAGCATCGGGACGTAAAATATACGGCATCCAGGTAACCTATATGCGATATTGTAAAGTCAATACATAAGCATAAAAAAAATGCAAATATAAAATAATAATCCAAATATATGATGATAAAATACCTCGTTATGTGTTAGAGAGTCAAATTCGGTCCGATAAATCGAGACAACCGGATGTCCACAATGTGCCTGATCCACCACATCAGTCGTCCAACGTCTAGCTACTGGAAAGACACCTAATTCACGACTAATGTTAGTAACTGGTCTACCGATAGCAAAATGCTCATATGCCCAGATCTAAGCACAAACAACATTAAAAAATTAGATTATATTAAGTAAGTTTAATATCTCTCTAAATTGATAAAATACCTGTAAGAGTGACGTGCATCCAGTTAGATTCTTGCTTATATCTTGTAGAGAGGTCGCAGACACGAACTCTGTCAGAGAAGAATACAAATAAGCCAAGACTGAGGCTCCCCATGCATATTGTGTCGGTTGAACCAAATTTCCAAAAAAAGGAAGAAGCCGAACAGTAATCCGTGATCCAGTTGCGTTCGGAAAGAGAACTGAACCACATAGAGCGAGTAGATACGCTCTTGTGCAGCAAAGAATCTGTAAACGTACAATACTATGAGAACCATATTCTAAAAATAAATACATAAATAAATGAGTGAAGTTAAATACCCGCTCTTCGCTTATATTAACTAGACCGTCAATTGTACGGTCAAGATCCATGAAGTTTCCGCGCAACCAGTTTAGAGTGACGTCGGATCTTGTGTTTATATCTTCGGGCGGATTAATACCGAGATATCGTCTAATTGTAGTGGCAGCGCTTGCTTGATTATCAAAAATTATAGGCTCACCTGTAATTTAAGATTATAATTTTGCATAATATTTTAATAAAAAATTAATATTTAATAATTATTTTACCTGTAATAGGTAACCCTAAAATATTGGCTACGTCCAGTAGCGTTACGGTCATCTCTCCAACCGGCAATTGGAAAGTATTGCGTTGGGGCCACCAACGCTCTGCCAGAGAAAATATTAAATCTCTGTCGTGCACCAAGAATCGAAGATCATCTATATATCCAAAACCAAATACGTTAAGCAAACCCTTTTGATATGTATTTATCTCCCATGTGCCGTAATTTGCAGTGTTACGCCATTGTCCACGTTCACGCAACCGTACATCCGACTTATAATCAAATAACTACAAGCGAAACGAACTATATAAATAAACTCAAATTTAATATATAATAAAATAAAGAATAAATATTAATTCCTGAAAAATTACATCTCCTGTAAACACCAATCGAGATATGTGGCTCTTCCGTTCTTGCTCCTCTCTTTCAGTCGTCGGCCCACCGGGAATGCGACCATCGTTTACTGCAGCCATCCTCTTCAAGCGTCGTCCAAGAGAAGCTCCTGCAAATAACAATGTGAATTTATACATCTTTCTTCACTCTCCTCTGCTTATATAGATTTGAAGAACCGGAATGGGAAAAAAAGTGACATGGAGGGGCGACAAATTGATTTGGGATACCCAAAAAGTGACATAAAGTGACATAAATTGACATTAATTGGAATGGCGGGAACAACCATTGGTCCGGCGCCATCACTGATGGCGCCAAGGGGGGCCGGCCCCTTGGCGCCATCACTGATGGCGCCAGATAGTGTGCCAATTTGTGACGCCATTGTTCATGTCGTCACATCCCTTAATATGCAATTTCCCTAAACTTACCCTCTTTTCTATAATTTTATCAAACTTCACCCCCTATACGTAATTTCCTGAAACCAAAAGTGCCTCCAAAATTTTCGACCTAATATTGATCAAATCATAACCTCACACTGCAAGTCTACAGAATTTTCGAGATTTAATATAGGATACAAGTCGAGCATCTACAAGCTGTGCACATATTGGAAGACTCAAATTTTTTTAACCTCTCTATACGTATTACTAATATTGTGACTCTGTATGTATTACTAATATTGTGATTTGTGAATAACCATAAATAAGTGAATGTCCCTATCCAAATACACATGAATCCTATCTTCTTTCTCTTTTTCTATTCCAGTCAATTTCTCAAGAAGATCAAAGCCTTGTATTTCTTGAGAAGATTAGGATATTTCCTTTTCTGTTTTTTGAATCAATTAGGATATTTCCTTTAATTCAAAAGTTAGCTAAGTTTTCCCTTTCGAACTCAACTGACCCCCCCCCCCCCCCCCCCCCCCACACTCACATTCTAGACGAAGAAACCACCCCAATTGGAATTGTATCTCCCTCCCTCTCTTTTACTGATTAATAAAGATACGATTCATTAAAAAAAATTTGAAACAAGGCTCTTAAATTACATGACACTTTTTCTTTTGTTGGTAAATGTACCCATATTTTCATTCCGTTTACCTTTTTTTTTTTACTTTATTAAGTTTATCTTTTAATATTTTTTTAGTTTACCTTCTTTCTTTTTACCTCCTATATTTTATATTTTTTTAAATTATACATCGTCTATATAAATTGGTTAGTTGTAAAAAAATATCCACACACGCATGAACAATATGCACGATGGTTAACCGTATTATCTACATGATATATCTGAATTGTTTGCAATACTATAAAACTGGTTAACTGCAACATGGATTAATTTTATTACATTTCTTTTTCAGTGTAATATTAATTAGGCTTAATTGCAACTTGATACCACTGGCGGACCCACATGAGAAGCAATGGGGTGGGGCCCCTAGTAAAAATTTTCTTTTAATGTATTATTGTGCTCCAAAAAAAAAAATTTAAGGCATTTTTTCGAACCCCTTTATAATTGTGCCCCCAGTGAATTTTTATCCTGGATTCGCTAGTGCTTGATATCCTCAACTATTTCAGTTTTTCAACTTGATACCCTAAACTTTTTTACTCAACAACTTGATACCATCAATTATTGAATATTTTCAAATGCATACCCTAAAATAAAAAAAAATTCGAAACTACCTCTGCCCCCTCTCTTTTCCGTCCCTCTTTAGCGATACATCCCCTCCTTCTCCGACGATGTCTCCCTCTCTTTCCGACGATCGATTAGGACTGGTAAAGTGCATCCAGCTCTCCTTAACCCAAACGTTTCCTCTATGGTCTCTTTTTCTTCCGTTTCTCAATCTGTGTCCACCAAAAAAAGACAGCGACTTGACATCAAACTCCAGCATTTCTTCCGCCACCTCCCAAATGTCTTCGATCGCCACAGATTCTAGAGAGAGAAACAACAACAAACTCACTGTTGTGTTTTCTCAGATGTCTTCTTTTGTTTCTTCTTCTTCTTTGACTCATGCGCGTGCTTCCCACTGGTCTCTCTCTTTTGATATTTCTCTCTTTCAACACAACCACTGACTTGGTCTCTACCAATACATTTCCTCTCTCCTTCTTCTTCTTGTTGCTCTCTCTAGCTTTCTTGGCATGATTTGAGTACTGGATTGTTTCCATATTGGTACTTCTTCTCTTCTCCATCAATGAAAATCCTATCTTTTTCATCTTCTTCATCATTCATGAAGTACTTCTTATCAAGCTAATATCATTCAGTTTCCCATCTGGGTTCCCTTTGTTTTGGTTTAATTCTTTCATATTTGATAACAAAATCAATACTTTTTGTTATTCAAATCAAATTCTCATCTGGATATCTTTTGCTTTTGTATAATTCCTCCAATTCCAATATCAAAATCAAACTTTTTGCTCTTTCCAATCAAATTCTTGTCTGGGTTTCTAAATATTCCTTCAATTTCAATCTCGATCTCGATGCCCCCCCTCCGGCAGTGTACAGTAAGGGCAAGCGGTGGGAGGAGGGGACAGCAAGAGAAGGGGGCGCGTGTGGGGCAGTCGAGGAGGGTGGCTTGAGGAGGGGGCATGGGAGGGGGGAGACACGCGGGTGGGAGCAGCCGAGGGGGACGGTGAGAGGAGGGGGTTGTCCGGAGGGCGGGAGGGGGGAGGGGGGAGGGGGCAGCTGGTGGGTGGGGGCGGAGAAGAGAGATAGGAGAAGGGTATTTTCGGAAAAAAAATTTAGGGTAACAGAGTGTAAAAAAAAAGGTTAGAGTATCAAGTTGAAAAACAGTAATAGTTGAGGGTATCAAGTTGAAAAACAGTAATAGTTGAGGGTATCAAGTTGCAATTAAGCCTATTAATTATGAGCATACAAGTGTATTGATGAAGCAAATGGCTTAGAGCATGTCCAACCATATTGTGAGTTTGGAAATGGTTACCACATAGGAATGATAAGCTTTTTTTTTCAAAAGTACTTCTCCAATACAAATGTGAAATACAGTATGGAGTTGACATGGCAATAGCATGGCAAAGAAAATGTGAAGTTGGTTGTCTAGATCTAGACAATGCACTTCATAATGACTTTATGTCCACATCATCAATTATGAATAAAAATATTTATAAAAAAAGAAGAAGAGTATAAGGTTGTCTTGGATGTTTAAAAAAAATACTTTATACGTCTTCTTAATACTTTTGCATTGGAGAAGACTTTTCAAACTCATTGTCTTTTGTGAATATAATCTTGCCACTAACTTATAGAGGAAAACCTCAACTTATGTTCACATCATCAAACGCATTGTTAGTGTAACACCCAGTTTTCCAGATGAGGGTAATTTTGAATTTTTTTAATTTTAATTATTATTTATTGATATTTATTTCACATTATGATTTTTGGTGATTTTTAATAATTTTTAAACTATTTAAAAACTGCCTTAAGTCATGACTTGTGATTTTGACGTGCTGCTAGTGAAACCCTAGAGACTGCATGACCTAGAGCCTAACCATGTCATTAGGATGATTTAATTATCATTTTTAGCCTAGAGATAATTTGGTCATTTTGACTTATTTGAATTATTTGATGATTTATTGAATTGGAGAATTCTAGTTTGACTTTGACTTGTTGAGACCTAGTGGACTAGCCTAGAAGCTAACCCTAGCTATGATAACCCTAGTCTAGCTTGAGTTAACTCATTTTAGTCATTAGAGATTAGTTTTAGAATGAGAGGATTAGTTTAAGTGGAATTATTTCATGGTTTGTGGTTTTAATGAAAGGACTTGTGATTAAGGACTTAATGACTTGTGACTTGGTCCATGGCCCATGATTTGACACCCTAACCCTAACCAAACCCTAAATGACCAGTCACATAGGGATCCCCATCCTATATAAATACTTACTCATTAGGGCTTGCCTCTTTTTTATTATTTCAACACATTGGAAAAGAGAGGTATTTTTCTCCCTTCAAAAAATTCCCATAAATTCATTTTAATTCCTTTTTAATCCTACTCTTTTGCATTAGGACCTAATTTCTGTATGGTTATCATTTCTGGAGGTTAATTTCAGTTTGGGATCAATTTGGGAGCATTTGGCTAGCAAGAAAGAATCCCCCATTTGGAACTTTTTCATGCTTTTTACACCTATAGGTAAAACTCCACAAATCGATCTAAAATTTTGTTTTATTTGCATTTCGGGCTAGATCTAGGAGTCTCCTAGCTGTACCTCGAATTTGGGTGGATTTCGTGTCCGTTTGGTGTCCGTATCGGACACGTATCGGTCTATGTATTCATGTGTTTGTTGAAATATCTCAAAGGGAAATAAATTGCTGTTTTTGAAAAGTGATTGAATGGGAATGTTGATTTATACATGTTTATTGCATTCGTGTCCTACTGAGCACATTTCTGGACACGTTCGTGTCCAAATTTAGACACACGCGTGCACGAGGCCCCGGTGCGCTGCCCTGTTGCTCGGGTGCCATTGCGGACACGACACGGCGACCCAGGTCACGAAATTCGGTGGACATGTTCTCCTAATGACTGATATGACACCTACAAAGTTTCATGGGTTTTCGTTTAGTGTGTACGAAGAAAATTGACTCACACTGGCCGTACGCGCGCGCTGTGCACGCGTGGAATTTAACCACTGACATGGCCCTAAATCTGACACGACACGAGACGTGGACACGTTTCAGGCACCCTAGGACCTAGCCCTAGTCCTGGCGAACCTAGTGACACGTGCACGTGTCTTGCCGTGTCACGTGTCGTGTGCACGAGGCTGTGTCATCGCTGCACGAGGCCAGTCTGTGCATATTGGCTGATAATTGCGTGTTTCAGTTTTGGACACCTCGTGTCCATTTTTTGGACACGAGACATGTTGTGTGATACCATGTTATGTACACAATACTATGTTGACCCTTAATTTTGTATATTAAGGAGTTTTGAGTTCGAATTTGGGATTTTCCATTTTTACTGATACGTGTTCAGTTTTGAGATTTCTGTGAGTTCAATTCCTTTATAAAACTGATTTCTTCCTGTTTAAAGGCCATGAATATTCACCCACATATGTATTAGACTTTTTCATAGAGTGTTTACTGATTGGTGTGGGTCTTTGGAGTTCAAATCAGGTTTTGGGCTGTTGATTGGTATAGGTGAACTGTGACTGATACTTATACCCTGTTTTCGATTTTTATTTTCATTCCCTACTCAAAACTGAATTTGATTCTTCAATTCCATGTTTATTTCTATATATGGTTGTTAGTTGTTAAGTGTTAGTAGAATTTGTTTTAGAGGATTGATATAGTTCTCGAATTTGGTGTTGGGTTTTGATGATATAAACTGTCAAATTTATTTCCTTTATTAAACTGTCAATGCCTGTGAACTGTTTTAAATTTCTGAAACATAAATAAGTTCAACCTATTATTCCATGATCAAGTTGACAAACTAATTCATCACATGTTTAGTTGTTGAATGATGGTTGTGATTGGTAGTTGGGTTTCGAATTTTATGAAAGGATTTCGGTTTGATATTAATGATTTGGACTGTCAAGTGTACACTGTTTTTGTAAATCCTGAGATTAAGCCACATATGTATTAGATTACTGTCATCAAATTCCTAAGTCACTTACTGATATCAGTTTCCTGAGATTAACATTACACTAATTTGATTCTACACACACTCAGTCACATAAGCCCACACACACTGTCACACATATGTCAGCCCCATATACACAAACTGTTTTTCCCTATTGGCACACACTCTACATTGACACCCTACTATTTTTTCCTATCACATTGGACTGTCACCTTGACATGTAAACCTATACACATGTCCCTCTCCATATCACTCTAGGCATATATATATGTGTGTATATATATATCTATGTGTGATATATATATCAAGGTAGCTATAGATAATGTGTGTGCTATCTATATTAATTTTGATAAATTGTTAGTGTATGAGATGCCTAGTATTGAGTGACATATACATGTGCTATGCAAGTATAGGCCTATAGCCTATACAAGCCTAAGTGCACCTTGTGTATATGCCTTAGCCCCCACTAGGTATCTATGTAAACATGTATGTAAATGAATGTATATATTTATATAATGTATCTACTTGGTATATAGCCTAGTGCTAGAGTGACCTATGGGTGGTTGTTTAGGCTTGATTTGACTGGCCTAGACCTAGTTTGACTAGAGTTGACCCAAAACCCTAGAATTGACCAAGTTTTGACCCAATAGTTCAGGATTGACTGGAGTTGACCAAAAGTTAACATTGAGTCTAGATGTGACCAATTGACCTAGTTTGACTAGAGTATTGACTTGGGTTGACCCAGAGTTCACCAAGTTGACTTGGACCTAGTTTGACCTAGACAGTTGACCAGGGTTGACTTAGAGTTGACTTTGACCTAGATTGGCCTAGAAATCATGTAGATGCATCATAAACTTCATCTGTCTTATTTTAAACACATTATAACCTGTACTGCTCTATTTAGGATATTGTGACTCCGGTGCAGACATCTGACATTACACTACTCTTTTCAGAGTATCAGGCGAGTACAATCTCTGATAGTTCTCTCATTTATTTGCTAGTTACTGTACTTCAGTTCTAGTTAGTTTTATGTGATTCTCTGATACCACACGTATGGATATTTCTGGATTCATGTATGCGACACACTCACCATATTGTCTGGCCTCTATTACTGGAATCATTTTGGAATCATTACTAGTATCATGTTTGGCTAGACTCTCTCGATTTTCGTATCTTGTACTGGATTCACTTGTATTGCGAGGCAGAGAAATATTGAGTAAGGCATGTAGACATACCCCAAATCTGGAATCTCCCTACTGGAATCTACTAGAAGCATAGTTGTCTCTCGCCTGATCAGTGAGAGATGTGCCTGATACCTACAGCCGTTTACATGTCGATCTCAGTATTTTAAAATACACTATTAGATTATAGCTGGTCTCACCTGGATTCTTGATCACTGACTAGAATCGTCTTGTACTGGATTCATCTTGTATTAGATTCGTCCCGTACTGGATTACATATGATTACACTTGTTTATATTACTGTCTGGACTTGTCATATTACTCCAGTTCAGCTAGATTTATTTTACAGTCTTCATTGCCATGATTCTGCTCTTGTTTTAGTTACTTACTTTCCTTGTATCTTATATGTTCTCCATACCATCACATGTATATAAACCACCATGTTCATCAATAAAACTGCCTATAACTGCTTTATAGTTCTCTGTCATTACTTGGGTTTTCTTGATGAGTTGTACTCGTTCCTGTCCTGACTAGACCTGTTGTAAATTTTACAGATGATTGCCCTGAGGACTCATGCCCTACATATTACGGACCAGGAGATGGCTTAGCTACCTATAGCCCCGACACTTAGGAGTGATCGGGAGTTTAGCTAGTTTGTCTTGTTTTAGCTTTCATATTTTAGAACTGGAGTTGTATATAAGTTGAGATTTGTAGTTGAGATTGTCTGAGATTATATTATTAGTTATTGGTTTTATTTATGTTATTAGTCTTAGTTTTAATCTTCTGTGCTATCATATCGTTCTTAGACTGTGATTGAGATTACATTATATCTATACTTGTCCTCCGTTCGGAGTTGATATTTTGACAAGTACATTATATAATTGCGTGATTGGTTGGTTAGATAGTAACCTAGAACAGCGTTCTACCGCCGATACTGCGGCGTAGGCTGGGCGTTGTTATGCGCTCGTACCCTCACAGTGGGTGCGGGTCGTGACACGTTTTTAGTGGTGGCCCATGCAGGTCGAGAGTCGTATTAGTGCGACATCGTGGTAGTACGGCGACTTAGTTGTACTGCTGCGAGCCTGTGATAGGATTGAGAGATAGGCTTTAACGGAGAGGCGCTCAATCACAGTTAGGAAAAAATTTTGTTTCAATTCATACCATCTATACATCTTGCTGATTGTCTTTCTTGAAATTAACTGTCCTCCCTTGATTTATCGCTTCTATCTCAGTATTGATTTCCTGTTTGATCCGTGTCTCCAGGATGGTTGAGACGAGATCACATCGCCCAGGACCGGGGGACGCTGCAGAGGGGTCTGCCACCTCTCACCTTCAGCAGCCAGTTCCCGGTACCGCAGCCCCGATCATGCCAGCTGGGGTGGGTGTTTCAGCAGCTTTCGGAGGAGCACCTCCACCATCAAGGAGGCAGAGCCCGGTGCTTCCTGAGATCCTTCTACCGCAGCAGCCTCTACCTGCGGGGATGGTAGATGTTGCTCATTTATTCTCTTTCATGGAGAGGATTCTGGCGTCTCATCAGCAGCAGCAGCGGCGGCAGACTACCGATTTTCGTCAGGGGATTGACGAGGCCCATCAGCTAGTCCGTACTACTATGGAGATGGTGACTGCTCAGGGGGAGCAGCAGCAACCTCGTCGGAAGGAGAAGGATATACAGGACTTTCAGAAGATGCATCCCAGAGAGTTTCTGGGCACAGAGGGCATTCATTATGCAGACGACTGGATAGAGCATATCGAGGAGATATTCAGGCTGGCAGAGATACCAGATCGACTCCATATCAAGGCGGCGGGCAGTCAGATGCAGGACTTAGCCCATGCGTGGTACCAGACAGATCCCAGGGTGGGAGTTGAGGGCCAGACTTGGGCCCAGTTCAAGGAACTGTTCAAGGAGCAGTTCTTTCCTAATGTGGCCTTGGGAGCCATAGAGGCACAGTTTGAGGGTCTGGTTCAGAGAAACCAGACGGTAGCTGAGTACGCCGGGGAGTTCTGTCGATTGGCCCGGTTCATAGATGACTTGACTGAGAAGACAAAGGCGAGGAAGTTCCGTCGAGGCTTGATTAGGGAGGTTCGGTCGCTGACTAAGAGCGACCGGAATGCTACCTTTGCAGAGATATTTTCTGGGGCTATGGCAGCGGAGGACGACCTGGGGTTGAAGCTGAAGAGGGGTCGTGACTTCCAAAGTGGTAGCAGCAGCGGAGGCCAGGACAAGAGGCCTCACGTTCAGATTCAGCAGACCCGGGCACCAGTAATGGTTCAGCAGGTGCAACATCAGTATCGGGGTCAGGACCCGAAGATGCTCAGTTGTTTCTACTGCAGGAAGTTGGGACACACCAGGGAGCAGTGCAGGAAGAGACTGAAGGTTTGCTATTCCTGTGGGTCTGAAGCCCACCAGAAGATAGATTGTTCCTTTATACCTCCTTTTGAGGGAGCTAGGCCACCTGTAGCTCAGCACCAGAGGGGTGGAGCTTTTGCGATGGAGGTCGAGGAGACCGACGCTGCAGGTGATGGGTTAGCAGGCTTGTCCTTCCCATTCTTCTTCTCCACTTTCCTGTGTGATTCCATTAGTACCTGCCAGGAATATTGTTGTGATTGCTAGATAGTGTAGCTACCCTGTTCGAGACTGTAAATCACGACCAGTAGGATTGTGTTGCTTCGACTTTGATTGATTGGGGGTTTGGCCTAGCAAGGGTGCGATCATTTTAATTTCGAGGACGAAATTTTTCTAAGGGGGATAGGATTGTAACACCCAGTTTTCCAG
The DNA here is from genome assembly GCA_029216955.1 of Iris pallida. Lineage (NCBI taxonomy): Eukaryota > Viridiplantae > Streptophyta > Magnoliopsida > Asparagales > Iridaceae > Iris > Iris pallida. The sequence continues at coordinate 19,493 of JANAVB010025029.1, forward strand.
ATGAGGGTAATTTTGAAATTTTGTAATTATAATTATTATTTATTGATATTTATTTCACATTATAATTTTTGGTGATTTTTAATAATTTTTAAACTATTTAAAAACTGCCTTAAGTCATGACTTGTGATTTTGACGTGCTGCTAGTGAAACCCTAGAGACTGCATGACCTAGAGCCTAACCATGTAATTAGGATGATTTAATTATCATTTTTAGCCTAGAGGTAATTTGGTCATTTTGACTTATTTGAATTATTTGATGATTTATTGAATTGGTGAATTCTAGTTTGACTTTGACTTGTTGAGACCTAGTGGACTAGCCTAGAAGCTAACCCTAGCTATGGTAACCCTAGTTTAGCTTGAGTTAACTCATTTTAGTCATTAGAGATTAGTTTTAGAATGAGAGGATTAGTTTAGTGGAATTATTTTATGGTTTGTGGTTTTAATGAAAGGAGTTGGGATTAAGGACTTAATGACTTGTGACTTGGCCCATGGCCCATGATTTGACACCCTAAACCTAACCAAACCCTAAATGACCAGCCACATAGGGATCCCCACCCTATATAAACACTTATTCATTAGGGCTTGCCTCTTTTTTATTATTTCAACACATTGGAAAAGAGAGGTATTTTCCCCTTCCAAAAATCCCCATAAATTCATTTTAATTCCTTTTTAATCCTATTCTTTTGCATTAGGACCTAATTTCTGTATGGTTATCATTTCTGGAGGTTAATTTCAGTTTGGGATCAATTTGGGAGCATTTGGCTAGCAAGGAAGAATCCCCCATTTGGAGCTTTTTTATACTTTTTACACCTATAGGAAAAACTCCACAAATCGATATAAAATTTTGTTTTCTTTCCATTTAGGGATAGATCTAGGAGTCCCCTAGCTGTACCTTGAATTTGGGTGATTTTTTTGTCCGTTTGGTGTCCGTATCGGACACGTATCGGTCTATGTATTCATATGTTTGTTGAAACGTCTCAAAGGGAAATAAATTACTGTTTTTGAAAAGTGATTGAATGGAAATGTTGATTTATACATGTTTATTGCATTCGTATCCTACTGAGCACATTTCTGGACACATTCGTGTCCAAATTTTGACACACACGCGTACATGAGGCCCCGGTGCGCTGCCCTGCTGCTCGGGTGCCATTGCGGACACGACACGGCGACTCAGGTCACGAAATTCGGTGGACACGTTCTCCTAGTGACTGACACTACACCTACAAAGTTTCATGGGTTCTCGTTTAGTGTGCACGGAGAAAACCGACTCACACTGGCCGTACTGGCCGCGCGCGCGCGCTATGCACGCGTGGAATTTAACCACTGACACAGCCCTAAATCTGACACGACACGAGACGTGGACACGTTTCAGGCACCCTAGGACCTAGCCCTAGTCCTGGCGATCCTAGTGACACGTGCACGTGGCTTGCCGTGTCACGTGTCGTGTGCACGAGGCTGTGTCCTCGCTGCACGTGGCCAGTCTGTGCATATTGGCTGATAATTGCGTGTTTCAGTTTTGGACACCTCGTGTCCATTTTCTGGACACGAGACATGTTGTGTGATACCATGTTATGTACACGACACTATGTTGACCCTTAATTTTGTATATTAAGGAGTTTTTAGTTCGAATTTGGGATTTTCCATTTTTACTAATACGTGTTCAGTTCTGAGATTTCTGTGAGTTCAATTCCTTTATAAAACTGATTTCTTCCTGTTTAAAGGCCATGAATATTCACCCACATGTGTATTAGACTTTTTCAAAGAGTGTTTACTAATTGGTGTCGGTCTTTGGAGTTCAAATCAGGTTTTGGGCTGTTGATTGGTATAGGTAAACTGTGACTGATACTTATACCCTGTTTTTTATTTTTATTTTCATTCCCTACTCAAAACTGAGTTTGATTCTTCAATTCCATGTTTATTTCTATATGGTTGTTAGTTGTTAAGTGTTAGTTGAATTTGTTTTAGAGGATTGATATAGTTCTCGAATTTGGTGTTGGGTTTTGATGATATAAACTGTCAAATTTATTTCCTTTAATAAACTGTCAATGCCTGTGAACTGTTTTAAATTTTTGAAACATAAATGAGTTCAACCTTTTTTTCCACGATCAAGTTGACATACTAATTCATCACATGTTTAGTTGTTGAATGATGGTTGTGATTGGTAGTTGGGTTTCGAAATTTATGAATGGATTTTGGTTTGATATTAATGATTTGGACTGTCAAGTGCACACTGTTTTTGTAAATCCTGAGATTAAGCCACATATGTATTAGATTACTGTCATCAAATTCCTTAGTCACTTACTGATATCAGTTTTCTGAGATTAACATTACACTGAGTTGATTCTACACATACTCAGTCACATAAGCCCACACACACTGTCACACATATGTCAGCCCCATATACACACACTGTTTTTCCCTATTGGCACACACACTACATTGACACCCTACTATTTTTTCCTATCAAATTGGACTGTCACCTTGACATGTACACCTACACACATGTCCCTCTCCATATCACTCTAGGCATATATATATATATATTTTTTTTATGTCCCTCTCCATATCACTCTAGGCATATATATATATATGTGTGTGTATATATATATATATATTTATATATATATATATATATATATATATATATATATATATATATATATATATATATTTTTATATTTTTTTTATATATTATATATTATATATATATATATAATATATATAATATATAATATATAAAAAAAATATAAAATATATATATATATATATATATATATATATATATATATATGTGTGTGTGTGTGTGTGATATATATATATCAAGGTAGCTATAGATAATGTGTGTGCTATCTATATTAATTTTGATAAATAGTTAGTGTATGAGATGCCTAGTATTGAGTGACATATACATGTGCTATGCAAGTATAGGCCTATAGCCTATACAAGCCTAAGTGCATCTTGTGTATATGCCTTAGCCCCCACTAGGTATCTATGTAAACATGTATGTAAATGAATGTATATATTTATATAATGTATCTACTTGGTATATAGCCTAGTGCTAGAATGACCTATGGGTGGTTGTTTAGGCTTTGATTTGACAGGCCTAGACTTAGTTTGACAAGAGGTTGACTAGAGTTGACCCAAAACCCTAAAATTGACCAATGTTTGACCCAATAGTTCAGGATTGACTGGAGTTGACCAAAAGTCAACATTGAATCTAGATGTGACCAATTGACCTAGTTTGACTAGAGTATTGACTTGGGTTGACCCAGAGTTGATCAAGTTTGACTTGGACTTAGTTTGACCTAGACAATTGACCAGGGTTGACTTAGAGTTGACTTTGACCTAGATTGGCCTAGAAATTATGTAGATGCATCATAAACTTCATCTGTCTTATTTTAAACACATTATAACCTGTACTGCTCTATTTAGGACATTGTGACTCCGGTGCAGACATCTGACATTATACTACTCTTTTCAGAGTATCAGGCGAGTACAATCTCTGATAGTTCTCTCATTTATTTGCCAGTTACTGTACTTCAGTTCTAGTTAGTTTTATGTGATTCTCTGATACCACACGTATGGATATTTCTGGATTCATGTATGCGACACACTCACCATATTGTCTGGCCTCTATTACTGGAATCATTCTGGAATCATTACTAGTATCGTATTTGGCTGAACTCTCTCGATTCTCGTGTCTTGTACTGGATTCACTTGTATTGTGGGGCGGGGAAATATTGAGTAAGGCATGTAGACATACCCCAAATCTGGAATCTCCCTACTGGAATCTACTAGAAGCATAGTCGTCTCTCGCCTGATCAGTGTGATACCTACAGCCGTTTACATGTCGATCTCAGTATTTTAAAACACACTATTAGATTATAGCTAGTCTCACCTGGATTCTTGATCACAGACTAGAATCGTCTTGTACTGGATTCATCTTGTATTAGATTCGTCCCGTACTGGATTACATATGATTACACTTGTTTATATTACTGTCTGGACTTGTCATATTACTCCAGTTCAGCTAGATTTATTTTACAGTCTTCATTGCCATGATTCTGCTCTTGTTTTAGTTACTTACTTTCCTTGTATCTTATATGTTCTACATACCATCACCTGTATATAAACCACCATGTTCATCAATAAAACTGCCTATAACTGCTTTATAGTTCTCTGTTATTACTTGGGTTTTCTTGATGAGTTGTACTCGTTCCTGTCCTGACTGGACCGATTGTAAATTTTACAGATGATTGCCCTGAGGACTCATGCCCTACATATTACGAACCAGGAGATGGCTTAGGTACCTATGGCCTCGACACTCATGAGTGATCGGGAGTTTAGCTAGTTTGTCTTGTTTTAGCTTTCATGTTTTAGAACTGGAGTTGTATATAAGTTGAGATTGTCTGAGATTATATTATTAGTTGTTGGTTTTATTTATGTTATTAGTCTTAGTTTTAATCTTCTGTGCTATCATATCGTTCTTAGACTGTGACTGAGATTACATTATATCTATACTTGCCCTCCGTTCGGAGTTGATATTTTGACAAGTACATTATACAATTGCGTGATTGGTTGGTTAGATAGTGACCTAGAACAGCATTCTACCACCGACACTGCGGCGTAGGCTGGGCTTGTTACGCTATCGTACCCTCACAGTGGGTGCGGGTCGTGACAGTTAGCAATGGAGAATGGAATAATTTTCTATGTGTTTATTCATTAGAGGAAAACCTCAATTTATAGAGATTACAAAGAAAGCAAATATAGTAAGTACAATGGTAATACTATAAAGAAAGAAAGTACAATGGTAATATTATAAAGAAGGAAAATACTAAAAAGAAAATTATGTAGGTGCATGACTCTATCCTTAACATCCTCCCTCAAAATCAAGATGGTTTAGAAAACATATTGAGTTTGGATACGAAAAAGTTGAATCGAGCTAAGGGGTGTGTCTTTGTAAAAAAAATATACAACTTGAGCTTCTGAAGTAATATAGGGAAGTTGAATTATTCTTTTTGTAAAATGATCCCTAACAAAATGGCAGTTAACTTCAATATGTTTGGTGTGCTCATGGAAGACATCATTGTGAGTTATTTGATAGCACTCTTACTGTCACAAAACAGAGGAGTTGGCGATGAATGTTCAACGCCCATCACTACACCAAAACAGGCATTTCCTAACGACTATAAGCGTTAGGAAAAAAATTTCTAACGATTTTCTACCGTTGTAAATACGGCGTGGGAAATTTTCCTAACGGTAAAAAACCGTTGGTAAATTTACTTTCCTAACGGTAAAAAACCATTGGCAAAATAAATTTTCTAACAGTAAAAATCCGTTAGGAAATTCACTTTCCTAGCGGTAAAAAACTATTGGTAAAATCATGTTGCTAACAGTAAAAAACCGTTGAAAATATAAATTTCTCAGGGTAGAAAACTATTGAAAAAATTACTTTGCTAACAGTAAAATCATTAGAAAAATAAATTTGCTAATGCTAAAAAATTGTTGTAAAAATGTTTGCTAATAGTGAAAAAGTTTGAAAAATAAATTTTCTAACAATAGAAATTTCTGCACAACTTACTAAGGTGTTCTTGCTAAGACTAGAAGAGATTAAACAATTAATATTACTAGACCATTCGTTGCGCTAGTTAGCCTGAGATTTTAGCTCTTCATTATCAACGACCACAAAAAGTCAAAATTAGTGCCCAAGAATAATAAACTTCGAGCCCAATAAAAATATATATGAGACAATGTACTTAAAACTAAACACCAGAGATATGAGACAATGTACTTAAAACTAAACACCAGAGACCCAAACAGACTAATAAATCATGAATATGATGAAAAAGTAACCACAACTGTCATATGTTTAAACATAGTATACATCCATTGAACAAATCATGAACCAGACACTCCTTGCACAAACCATTCAAAACTACTAGAACTTCATAATTACTTCAAAGATGTAGTCAGTGATCTCAAAGTACTTATCATGATTGATGAAGTGACCTACACCTTCCCAGATGATCACATCCTGGAAAATGGAACACTTTTCTTGAACTTACAAGTCCAATATGCTTTGTAGTAATTTATTCTTTTTGTTAAACCAGACTTCTTGAATTTTGCCCCAAAAAATAGTTAGCATCCTCCTCTTGGGTGTCTTTAAAGTCGTTCCTTTATATCTTAAAGTCTAGACCACTCATAATAACCTCTTTTTCCCATCAGTATCTGCACAATATGAAATACTTATTATAGGTGAATGAAACGATCTTTACAGATGTACGTTGCCCAAATAGTAATCATAATGTTGCAATCAATGACACGACCCAGACACGAACATGACACAGTATCTACTGACCTTGACGAAGAGTACTCCATCAATGTGGATGCTGACATTGTCCTTGGTGATGGCAGACTGGTTGGGCATCAGTATCGCCTCCTCCTTGAGGGTATGGATGTAGGCAAATATATCTGCAAATTCAAAAATAATATAATTTATCTTTAGTATATATATTACCTTAAGAAATAATAAGATTATCCTATATATAATTTAATCTCATCATTTCGCTGTAAGCAGTTTCTGATATGGCAGATGTGATTTGTGTACAAGTCTGTCTGTAAGATGCAATAAGATCATTACCAATAAAGAGGCACATCTTTGAATGGATTAAGAGAAACCAGAACATGCCCTGCTTTGGTCTACAAGAGGAAAATCCATGAGCATGTTAATAAATGCACAAGTAGATAGTAACAAGATAAATGTGGACAATATTCGTACACAAATCATGCTCCAGGAATATCTGTCATGAAGAATGTGAACAGATATTGCATTCGTACACAAATTTGCTGGTAAAAGATTTTCAGTTGACAAAGCAAAAAACTGAGAGCATAAAACCTACACAAGTACTTGAATACCACTAAGTAAACTATCACCTAAATTTAGCCTTAGAACTAGATTAGTCTTAGACGGTTACTTTGCTATCAGTAAGTAGTATATGAGTATCATCGACTAAAACTGATTGATTCTAACCAGGCACCACTTAGCATCTGGAAGCCAACACCAAAAATTTGAGTTACTTTGTTATCAATAAGTAGTACATGAGTATCATCCACTAAAATTGATTTAATCTTACCAAGCACCCACTTAGCATCTGGAAGCCAACACCAAAATTTGAGTTCCTGAATATAAAAAGCAAACACCTTACTGTTGTGAGAAACCAAAATATGTGTACAAGAGAAGATTAAGAACAAAAGGAATTTAAGGACAAAGTTCATGAAATTGCACAGTTTGGGAGTCTTCCAACCAGCTAAATAGTTCACAATAGGATAATTGAAGAATGACCTCAAAGTTCTTTTCAAGTTGACGAAGTTCATGATATTGCATAGTTTGTGACTCTCCCACAAACTAAAAAGGTCAAGTATCTAATTGGAAGGAATTTAAGGACAAAACTGAAGAGCTTATTATTTTTGGCCAAGGTCACCATTCCGGGTTGTTGGAAAACATTCATACAAAAATAGATTCCAATTTCATTGAAACAACTAATTTACATCAAACATGCCAATTTCTTGATATTATTCTCTGATAAGGTCACCATTTCGGCTTATTATTGATTTATTTGCCCGATGCTCGTAATCTAGGGTATTGAGTGTCTCTTCAAGGCAGAGTGTGATATGGTGGCAATAAAGCAAGTCTTTGTTTCCCTTCCTAGGGAATCCCTCAGCAATATTGTCAATTTGTTATCCCTAAAAATCCAAAATATAAAAAGTATTTATCCAATATTGCAACAAAAAAGAAAATATAATAAACGCAAAAATTATTGCATTTCTCATCCTAATTGTGCTATCAGACGTGCATCTCATCCTTCGGGATCAAAAATTAGCACACTACATCTAAGTCTCCTCCCTCCCTAATGGTTCTATACCACAACAAAAAGGACCTCTCTGCTTTAGCATGCTTCAAACGCCCAAGTTTAGCATCCACGGAGAATACAAGCTAAAGTTTGCCATTAAGAGGGCTCTAGAGAAGATTGAGGCAACTTTTTCCTCCTCTGATACAACAATCCAGAACTTATACCCCTACAGCCAACCCATTTACTCCTCAAAAGCTTCTCTATCTGAGGCGACTCTTTATCCCTCCTACTCCAACAAAAATCTATCCAAGAACCTAGGAAGCTCGGACACTCCAAAAAATTCGGGCCTTTTTTGTGGGAAATGTATTAGACACTTATCGGAGACACTTGGAGACTACAAAAGACATTATGATGACACAAATAGATGTCGTGTCCATATCATTGGGACTTTTAGCGTGTCGTGTCGTATTTGTGACCGTGCAATGTATCCCAAGACTGGAAACAACAAGGTAAGGATTTTATAAAATTCAATTTACCAGTTTGATGAAGTGTTTATGATTTACTAGTCTAACATAACATAAACTGTACCAAAATAGCAACAAAGAGAATTAAAATAACACTATAAAACAAATAAGGAAAGAAAGAAAAGTTATGTTGCGGGTAAATTTCATAGGATGCTCTGAGCAGAGTTCGGACGACATGGTGTCTCTTCGGACTTTACTGCTATGAACAGAGCTGTAGTAGCAATTAACTGTGTAAAAAGTTAATATTTTTTAGTTGTATTAGAAACAAATGCACATGCACACACAAAACACTATGTAAGTAAGCATATAATAAAGTAACAGTTAAAATTAAATTCATCAACCACTGCAAGCTTAACAGGTTACCTATAAAAATAATTTTATATACCTGTACAAAATTATGGAATAAAAAGATACTTATAAAAATTTTGTGCTGATTTAATATACCTATAAAAATTATGCTCAAAGGAATGAAACATAGAGAAAACACATAATTTAAGGCTGATTTTAGATACCTATAAAAATTATGCCCATAAAAATAATAATAGATTAGACGAGTTTGTAAGGTTAAAAGAAAAAACAAAAGATGTAATCTTAATTGTAGGGTGCCTCAAATATCATAATAGTTGTATGGAGTAAAAGAGAGTTAAATTAAGAGACAACTACTGAAGACATGAACTCCAAAATGGTTTGTGTCCGCTTGGAGCCGCGTCATAAACGTATTAAACATCACACAAATATTCTAAAATACACCAAGAAGACATGCAAAAAGTGGCATCGTTTCTGTCTCATGGTCTGGCAACAAGAAATCCATGAATTCAAATGAACAAAGTGATATAATTGCATCTATTCAAGCTTGACATTTCACATTAATTGCTCATGTAGATTCATCATGTACGTATCAAGAATAAAATGTATCATAATCACTATACAAATAAAATAGTATCCAAAGATACAATATCCTCATTCCTCATAATCTCTCAAGAATAAAAATGTATATAAAGATACAAAATTCAAATGTACCAAAAGTGTTGTTTGACAGGATAAGGCTACAAGATTGCGTATTAGTAGATACAAAATAACATGCTTTGCATAGAATCATTTTGAAAAACAAACAAGATTTCATATAGAAGGTGGTACATGACAGAATCAGTCCACCCAGTTAGAAAATCGTAGAATGACGAGCACTAACCAAACCAAATAGATTTCTTTCTGGATTGATGATAAATTGTGCCAATCATTCCAAGACATGACTGGACATTTCATAAATAATGGTCCAACAAACATTTCAGAAAATGGACATTTAAGCAAACTGGATGATCCAAACCAGCCCTCAAAACTATCCACATAACTAGCCCTTTAACTATTCTCATAAATCATTCCGAACATAAACAAAAAATTAGAATGGGAATGCTCACCCCCCTCTGAAATATTCTCATAAAACCAAGCCTGTCCAAACAAAAGGGACATATCAAATACCTTAATGATGCCCCTTTGCACTGGTTATCCTTCTTTGGACGTGTTTGAGGCCATGACGATCGAGTAAAGCATTTCTCAATGAAAACAATCCTTCCAAAAATTTCTATAATATTTTTTCAAAGACACCTATTCAAAATGGGTAATGGCCAATATAACAATTGTTCCATAAATAAACTTATAAACTAAGTGAAATGCCAAACCATTGTAATGATAGAAAGAAGTAGTTAACTACATAATGATCATAAATAAAAGGTCAAATCTAGATTACTTCAGCCTTTTTTGGATTCTAGTTTGGAACCAAATTTTCCAAGTAATTTTAAATTTTCAAATCAGTTTCTGCCTCTAGCATCCTGCACTAATGCCATGATTTACCTTCGCCAATCACCCACTGTATACCAGCTCGTTGTTTTCCATAAAAATATTGAGTTATTTTATGCAAAACATCAGAGTTTAGGATTGTTAATCCTGGAATACATAATTGGAGGAAGAAATAAATAGAGCAAATAAATAGTCTAGATAATGCATTTGATTCAAACTGATATAATATAATTGGTACCTGCCTTTCTAAACATGAAAGAATCATATGTTGTCCGTTCAAATTCAAATAGGTACCCTTTGCTCTGCTCTAGGAGCTTCTAATATCCAACTATGATTCTGCATAAAAATCCAGTATCAAATATTCCATCTATACATTTTTGATGCATTGCAAGGAGTTTGCTAATAGCTGAATCAATTTGATTGAAGATTTAAAAAATACCTAGAAGGAACGCTTAGATGGCATCGATGAAGACCTAAAAGAATGTGAAGTCTTAAATATGCCAAGAAATTCTTTGGGCAGTCTTTCACGTACATCATCGCCAGGAACACTACAAAGTTTGCTGCGACGATCATCGAGGCCAACCATTAACAGAAGGAAACCCATTGACAGAAGAAATAGGAGGAGAGAACGAAAGGAAGATAGAGATATTACTAGTCACGACCTTCGCCAATCTCTATCGCCAGTCGCCGTCGCCATCGCCAATTGCCAATCGCCATCAAGAAAATAGAAGAGGAGGAGAATGAACGGGGACTCTCTAGGGCGGGCTATGGGAGGGAAATATTTGGGAACTCTTTAGGGCTGGCAGAGAGTCGGGGGGAGGGAAATGAAAATTTGGGATAGTGCTTGGCTCCTAACACTTATTTATCATGTGAAAGTCATATGATAACATATTTTTTTATTTTATTTTAGTTGTACTAAATTTACTAACATTTATAAGTGTTAGTAAATAATTAATGTGTGTTACTAGTGTTAAATTTTATTTGTTTTCATTTATACTAACGGTTTTTTGTTGTTAGTAATTCGTAACGACAAAAAACTGTTGGTAATTGAAAAAAGATATGTTGGGAAATCCCTCTTTTGGTGTAGTGCATGCATGAAGTAGCCAGCGTAACCATATAATCTCAGACGTAGTGTGAGCAAGGGCCTGTATTCAGCTTTAACACTTGAGCGTGCAACTGTTATTTGCTTCTTACTTTTCTAAGAAATGAAAGAATGAGAATCTATAAAATTAAATTAGATATTCAGAAAGTATACCTCAATACGCTTTCAACAAAAAAAATGGCGCACAAAAATCACGTCGGAGTTGACGGCAATCGCTTCGGGAAGTTGAAGGACTCCTAGATGAACCTCTCTCAAAATCGACAAAAATTTAATTAGGATTTCGAATAAAATAATATATATAGGAGAGAGAGAGGCGGTTACTGTAGCGCCGACAGGTGGGCCCGTCCAGGCTGACTGGATAATTATTTAGGAAAAAGGGTTTTATGAACGAGAAAACAGTTTTTTAATTAGTTTTTGCTTAAAAAAATTATAATAAATATTAAAAATAATCAGAAAAATCTGTAAAAATTCCAGAAAATATTAAATAACATATAGAACCCTAAAAAAATATTTGGGGTCAATATTTGCTCATATACTAGCACAATTAATTCTAGAAGTCCTAGAAAAATAGATTTTCCTGTGTTAAATTATCTAAATAATTCCAGAAAATACTAGAAACTTCCAAAAAAATGTAGAAAATAGTTTATAAGATTCTAGAGCCTAAATAAATACTGGGTCCCAAAAATAACTCCGAATGGCCATATGGTAACATGAAATTAAATAAAATATATAAATCTTCACAAAATAAATATTTAAAATTATCTAAAATATCTAAAAATCATGATAAACTATAAAATAGCTAAATAATTCTAATAGAACCTATCTAGAGGAAATATGACCATAAGATGGTCCTAACTCAACTATGGACTTAGGCATGACTTCTTATGATCATAAAAAAAATTAATTATAATCTAATTAAAATAAAAATAAAAAAATATCCCTAAATTTCTAATCGGGGTGGCAGATGCCACAAAATAATCAAGAAATGGCTTGGATATATATTCGCCTCCAGAGTCTGACCTACATTTTTTGATTGTTTTTGAAAACTGAGTTTTGGTCATCGTGCAAAATTCAATATAGACTTTAAGAAAATCTGAACGAGAATGCAATACATATGTCCATGAATAGCGAGAATAGTCATCGACAAAAAGTACATAATATTGGGCACCTCCTATGGACTTTATTGGAGGTTTTTTCTAAACATCAGAATGTACAATATCAAACGGTGATGAAGAAGAAGTTATACTATTATTAAAAGAAAGAGCTGGTTGTTTAGCTAATTTACAAGCAGCACAATAAGGTTCTTTATCTAAATGGATAGAGTCTAACAATCCTTCATTCATCATGTACCGAAGTCTAGAAAAAGAGACATGACCTAATTTGGAGTGCCAAAACATAAATGGAGATGAAGAAATTGTTGGAGCAATAAATGAGGTACCAATGACGGACGGGATATAAAGTTTGTCCAGAACAAAGAGGTGACCAATTTTACGGAATGTTCCAACTTGATTTTCCGTTGAGCGGTCCTGAATGACACAACCAGATGATGAGAAGTTAGTATCAAATCCTTGATCAGATAATTATCCAACAGATATAAGATTCATTGATAGTTTTGGTACAAGATAAACATCTGAAATAGTTAGGTTATTAGATGTTTTAATGGATGCAATATGACTTGCATTAATGGTAGTACCATTAGCAGTATGAATTATAGGAGATGAGAGAAGAGAAATTAAATTCTCAAAGAAATTTGAATTACAGGTCATATGGTTTGATGCACCAGAGTCAAGAAATCAGCTAGTAGAGTATATACCTGAAGAGGCTGATAATGCAGAGATGGCAGTGGAGTTGTTAGCAGTAGAAATAGCATGTTTGACCATTTCCTGAATATCAGCAACAAATAGACTATGTTCGACTAGGGCTGGGCATACGGGTCCACGACCCGCGGTTCCGACCCATCCCAAACCGTATATTGTCCAAACAAGTCGGTTCCAAAATTTTTACTTTCAAACGGGGCGGGGCGGGGCGGGGCGGGTTGTGTAAAATAAAGGATCGGGACGGGTCGTGTTTCCAAATAAAACGGGACCCCGGCCCGGCCCGTTTGTTTTGATTTTTTTTTCTTCTTATTTTTACTTTCATTGACTTACTATTAATGCTTAAAAGTTCTTATCTGTCTTGTTGAAATATGGATTGCCTCTTCTTCATTTTTTGTGTGTTGTTTAGTGCGGTACTTGAATGTAAGGATGACTTTTCTTCTTCTTTTATGTTGTTTGATTGTGTTGCAAGTTGCAACAACTTGGATTGCCTCATGTTTCTTACAACAAGAAAAACAATGTATATTACAGTAGTTAGGAACACAAAATAAAGGCTCTACAACCGGTTTGCTTTTGAAGATGCTCGGTAAGGAAAGTCCCCAAACTAATTTTGTTATGCTCTCTATCAATTTATTGCTCTGTGACAACTTAAACTCATCTATTTTGTACTGCAGAACTACTAAATTTTGGACCCGTTTGGACCCGCGGGTTCTTCCGAATTGGATCCGTTTTAAACGGGCCGGGTCCAATCCGGTTCCAAAAAAATTTAGGCCCGGCCCGCCCCGTCAAGAAACGAGTCCGGTCTGGGTCTACAAAGTTTGGGCCCGGCCCGACCCGACCCGTGCCCACCCCTATGTTCGACGGATGGTGACGTAGAGACTGCCATAAGAGGTAAATAGACTTCTTCTTTTTTAAAATTTAAAAAGAACAACAAAAATTAAACAGAGAGAACATATAAAAAATTATCAAATAATAAATAGATTGAGCAACGGGATGGTCAACAAGTGATAAGTTGACGTGTAAAAAATAAATCAACTAAGTCTATAGAAAGTCTTATGCGTAAAATGACAACAAAAAAAGAGAGTAAATAATCTATGTGTACAGACGTATGTGTGATGGGAAAAACTTTTGAAAAAAAAATCTATAAATATGTCAGGTCCCAACGTGATGGTAAGAGAGAGAGAAAGAAAGAAACCACTCTTCTTCCTTTTAAAAGGAAAGAAACCGACATGCTATATGGTAGTTATAGCAAATGTTTTATTTTAACAACGAAAACCAAACCTTTAGGAGTGTAATCTGATGGAAGTTGAAGGAGGCAACTTCAGGCTCGAGATCAGACGCACCAGCCTGAGGAGTGTCGAGCTGTGGCATACGATCGGACCCACGAAGAGCGATAAAGATGAAGTGGTGTAATCAGAGGAAGAAGGTGCTATAGTAGGTTGCGAGGCCACGTGGATGGCCAATGAATGGACTATTGCAGTGTCAACAGCTAGTTTCCGTAGTCACCGACAGGTTCGGATAGCAGTCGCGGAAGCAGGCAGTAAGCGGTTGTCCGGAGGCCACGACTGGTGGCGAAAGCAGGCGCCTGGGTTGAGGCTTAGTGGAAGATCCTTGCAGTTAGAGCCAAAGCTCTGATACCATGTTAGCAATAGAGAATGGAATAATTTTCTGTGTGTAATTAGAGGAAAACCTCAATTTATAGAGAGAACAAAGAAAGCAAATATAGTAAGTACAACGGTAATATTACAAAGAAGAAAAGTACAACAGTAATATTATAACGATAAATGGTGGGAGAAATCAAGTTATGTTCAGACGAAGGGTTACAACCCTGGTCCTTATTTGGTTTACGGGTTGTAACCTGGTTATCCGAATAGTCCCATGGTTATCTCATCGTATATCACCAGTCATGCTTTTTCTTTAATTACTGTGTTTTATTATATAATTATACTCTTGTGTTATTTGCTGGTTTTAGTTCCTAAGTGAAGCCTCCTTTGTGGTACTTTCTCTTTCTGGGGTCTGACCCAGCTGGTTTTGTATGGCCAGATACCGGAGCAGCACCAGAGGATCTACCAACTTTTCAGCCATATGGTGACCACTAGAAGGAATCCTGGCAACGAGTGGGTTTATT
Organism: Iris pallida; assembly: GCA_029216955.1. Taxonomy (NCBI): domain Eukaryota; kingdom Viridiplantae; phylum Streptophyta; class Magnoliopsida; order Asparagales; family Iridaceae; genus Iris; species Iris pallida. Next base: position 34,704 of record JANAVB010025029.1, read on the forward strand.
TTGGCTCTCCCACTTTATTGTAAAATTATTCTTTTGAGGCGTTTAGCCGCCGAGCAAGTGTTAGCTCGTGTACATTTTTACTTACCGTCTGCCTACGGGTTGTAACATGATTGGCAACCTAGGGTTGATCATGTATGACTAAACTCTTGCTAGTCCTCACATTTTGTAACGACTAGCTTCATGATCAGCTGAATATGTAATGTTTGGGACGCCTTACTATTGTATATTTGATGATCTTACATCTTGTAACGTTTACTTATTTGCTTGTGATTGAGACACTAGGCTTATTTTTTGACCATAGGAGACTGATGGCTTGTAGATAAACCCTCATATATCTAGACAGCCGTGACCGTATAGTGGAGTGGATCCTATTTTATTACACGTAGCTGGCTTTGTCTGCCCCCGCTCTCCAGTGTTCTGGTTCTGGGGCGTGACATGGTTTAAGTGGTGGCCCATGCAGGTCTTGTAAATCAAGATATGTGAGGGTTTTCCGAATAGATGTCTCAATCAGCACTCGTCCTTGATCTCTGCTCATATCCTCTTGATCCCTGAAATCTTGATCTGATCACATACTTGTGTCTTTGATCTGTCATGGTCCTTCCTTATTGTTCCCTATGTCGTCTTCTTCAGCGGTATTATGCCTGGCTTTGCCGATCTGCAAGGTGGAGCACCTCCCGTGGACCAGTCTCAACCTGGAGATCAAGCCCAGCACTCAGGAGCAGCCTCTCAGGTCATGCCTCTCGGAGATCCAGAACCCCCGGTACAGCCAGCCCAGCCCGCAGGACAGGATGATGGAGCCTTGGTGGGATTTATCATGAAGTTTCTTGCATCGCAGGATCGTCGAAGAGACGCCTTGCGTCAGGCAGTGGCAGATGCTCTGGACAGAGGTGGACATCATGGGAACAGTGCAGCGAATAGTGACAGGACCGGAGGTCGAAAGCGATCTCACGGCCAGATGAATCAGTCGTCAGCCCCAGCTCCGACAGCTAGAGCTTTGACCATTGGAGCTCCGAGAAGGACAGCTTCAGTTACGTCGGTTCAACATTCATCCCCGACGTATCCTCAGCAGCAGAAGAAGAAGCAGTCATCCCCCATGGACTGCTCTTATTATGGGAAGCCTGGACATATTATTTTAGAATGTCACAAGGCTCGAGGATTGTGTTTGCTATGTGAAGCGCCGGACCACAAGGTAGGGTCCTGCCCGTTCAGGACTGCCTCATCACCAGCAATGACCAGTTCATCCGTTAGGGGACCAGCCCCAGTACCAGTCCAGCAGCAGTTTCCATCCCCGAGGCCGTTGCCGACGCAGGCCCAAGCTTTTCAGCAGCAAAGGCCTCAGCAGTATGCCCAGGCGCAATTTCTGTATAGGCAGACGGGATTCCAGCAGAGACCCCAACCGTATGCCCTGACCCCATCTCAGATTCAGAACCGGCAGAGAGGTTCCTAGAAGGATATCTTCCCTCTTCCTTGCCTTCAAATTTCTTGCTTACGTGATTGAATGTTTGATTGATTGATTGCTTAGAATAGCTTGTCCTTGCATCTCTAGCCACTTGATTAAATTCCGAGGACGAAATTCTTTTAAGGTGGGTAGAGTTGTAATGCCTATATCTCGTATTACGTATTTGGAATACGTGTACGTATTTGAACCCATATTGCATGTTTTCCTGCTTGATTTATTTTGGCATTTCACTGATTGGTTTATCTTGGTTCGGTTCGGTTTATTTGACCTTGCTTGTTTTGGTTTATCATTTGGAGAACCACTCCCACCTACTACCACTCCCACCATAAATATCAATCCTACTCTCTCTCTTCCATTATTACGCATTACTCATTTTTTCTTCTCCATCTTTACTCTTCACCTACCAGGAGAGAGTGGTGAGCTAAGGCAAGTGCATCTTGCTTCATGGAGAAAGTCTATTTTTATTGTTCCATTGTCTTCTTCATGTGTTTCTAACCCACTTTAGTACTTAGCATTTTTCATTTCCATGGTTGAATTCTTGTAAATCTAGCTTTGTGGTATTTTCGGTTTCCAGGAGTTTCGATCTATCAAACTGGCATATTTTTGCTAGTTGATGGTCCCATGTTGCAGAGAATTTTGTTTGGTCGAAATTTCACCCACGGGATTTGCTGAGCCGCATGGATATTTTTAGCAATCAGTCGTATGGCCTATGAATGAAATAGCAAGCATTTAGTTTACATGCATTATTTAACGCAATACTAACAGTCAGCCGCATAAGCATCATTATTTAATGCATTAAGAATTGAATGCATTAACCCATGTGAGCCGCATATGCTTTCCCCTATTATTTTGCATGGCCTCTTCTTTTATTTGCATGCAGCAGCTTGCTAGCCGCATAGGCCAACTTTGTTGGCCACGTGGCCATGTGCCAATGCCTGGCCATTTTGCCACCATCATGGCCTTTTATTTTATATTGCAAGAATTGCTTGTATACAACACCATCATGGCCGCATGGACCCTTATCAAATTTTCCTTGGCCGCATAAGGAAAATTCTCCTTGGCCGCATATGCTAAGTCCTTGGTCCATGGCAGCTTATGCACCCTCCCATTTTAATTGCATGGCATGCAATTGCCTTTAGGCTTGCTTGCATTTTTTCATGCAAGGTTGCATGCTGCATGCAACGTGGGTCTTTAATAGCTTACTTTAATTTAGTTGCTTACTTTAATTTAGTTACATGCTTTAAATAATGAGTTAATGCATTAGGCTTAGTTATTAATGCTTTAAAGCATTCTATAATGCACTTGTTAGATGCAAGCTTACGTACAGTAAGCCTAATGCATGGAAATTTCATGCATGTACTTGTTGCATGTGCATACATTATTTAATGCATTGTGTTGGATGCATAATAATGTATGTGTTATTATTTCGCTTGCATTCTTAGCCGCATAACATTAGCTGGCATTTAATGTATTTAGAATAATGAGCCGCATGGCTCTATATAGTAGTGTACTATTTAATCTCCTATACATTGCCTTTGCCTACAAATGCTAATTTTAGCCGCATGGAAATTTATCAATTGCTTGCATGCATTAAATTTCCTGCCTGGCCCAGCACTTTAGTTACCGCATGAAAATAATTGCTTGGCCACGTGGACTTATTTGCATAGGCCGCAGGGCAACATTTGTATAGTTGTATTTTGGGGGCCCCACGACATTTCTTTGCTTGCTAAATGCTAGCTTACCTTGTGGCCGCATGGCCTATATATTATTATTTTTGCCGCATGGCCTACGTAATATTTTGGCCGCATGGCCCTTGTTTGATGGTTGCTGCGTGACAATTTTGGTGTTGGCCGCATGGCCATATAATATTTATTTCTCTCGGCCACGTGAACCATTAATTAAATGGTTCACGTGTATCTTTTCCTTGCTGCCCTTATTGTGGGGGTCCCTCATAGCTTCTTTTAGTTGACTTGCTTGCTGAAGTGAGAGCTTACAATTATTGCGAGTCCACTATCTTTTGTCTTACTTGATTTCATGTCCTCTTTGTTATATTGGCCGCATGAATGACCTCCCACTTTTGGGCTGCATGGGGTCCACTTTGATTGTTTAAATATTTTATTTGCCTGAATTGTGCTTAGAATTTCTTCCCACTCCCAACATAAAAGTTGTAAAGTTTCTCATTGGCTTCAAGAATATATATATTATATATATATTATTATTTAATTGAGCAAGTTTCTCCCCTCCTTGATAATGACATGACTTGATAGTGACCCGCCGTGGTACACTCCTGACAAGATAGCTTGACCTGACAAATCTGACATGATAACTTGACATGATAATTCTTGATAGTGGCCCGTCGTGGCGCACTCTTGACATGATAAACCTGACATGATATATTTCTCGAAATGCTGTTGCGACGGCTAACATGACTTGACAAAAATAAATGACCTGGACACCGTGGACGATTGTGCTTGTACAAATGAACCCGTCTTGTCTTGCATCATGTCTAGGATAGGGACCCCTGAGTACCATGGTCAGGGGTACCTACTATAAATGGCTAAGGCTAATAATTAGAATAATACAGTAGTTCATGAAGAGACTTTCCCAGTTACCTGTTGTCCCATTGATCCCGGCCTTATATATATACATGGGACTTGGAGCTATCTGTCATGATGAGCACATTTCCAGCCTGCCGTCGAGTGGGACACCTCTTTCGGACACATGTATCTTACTGCAGTGTGTCTGCTATACTTATTTTTCTTTTGCTGGGGTCACTCAGGTAGCAGCAGGCGGGTAACTGGACTTGGAAATCTCTTTGCATCTTGCTAGTAATTAGGCCTGTGATAACCCTAGTTAGTTAAAGTATCAAGCCGTACTCATTGCTTGGCCGTAATTGTTGGATGGAGTTCAATCAGTCTAGTCTTGTCTTGATCATGTACAAGATTGTTACTTGACCCGATTTCTTATATTTTATCTTGCCGATAAATGGTAGGAGAAACCAAGTTCTGTTCAGACGAAGGGTTACAACCCCGGTCCTTGTTTGGTTTACGGGTTGTAACCTGGTTATCCGAATAGTCCCATGGTTATCTTATCGTATATTACCAGTTATGCTTTTTCTTTAATTACTGTCTTTTATTATATAATTATACTCTTGTATTATTTGCTGGTTTTAGTTCCTAAGTGAAGCCTCCTTTGTGGCACTTGCTCTTTCTGGGGTCTGACCCAGCTGGTTTTGTATGGCCAGATACCGGAGCAGCACCAGAGGATCTACCGACTTTCCAGCCACATGGTGACCACTAGAAGGAATCCTGGCAACGAGTGGGTTTATTTTGGCTCTCCCACTTTATTGTAAAATTATTCTTTTGAGGCGTTTAGCCGCCGAACAAGTGTTAGCTCGTGTATATTTTTACTTACCGTCTGCCTACGGGCTGTAACATGATTGGCAACTAGGGTTGATCATGTATGACTAAACTCTTGCTAGTCCTCATATTTTGTAACGTCTAGCTTCATGATCAGCTGAATATGTAATGTTTGGGACGCCTTACTATTGTATATTTGGTGATCTTACATCTTGTAACGTTTACTTACTTGCTTGTGATTGAGACACTAGGCTTGTTTTTTGACCATAGGAGACTGATGGCTTGTAGACAAACCCTCATATATCTAGACAGCCGTGACCGTATAGTGGAGTGGATCCCATTTTATTATACGTAGCTGGCTATGTCTGCCCCCGCTCTCCAGTATTCTGGTTCTGGGTGTAACAGCTTATGAGGTGGAGAATACAATAATGTTTTTTCAAACATAAGACATAGCGTTTTGCTATGGACGGTTCCGATTTAATTGCAAAACATCTAACGGACGGGATCGCCCGCTATGGAGAACGCTATAATTTATTTAGCAAAACTGAATCGCTCCTATAGCAGTCACAACATACTATAACTTATTTTTTTAATATAAAATATATTTTATAAAACTGTGTTGCTTCTTCCATATGATTAGAACAGTAGATAGTTCAATTATGAGCATTCGATTAACTCGGTTAACCGAACCGAATTACGAAATACCGAATTCGACAAAAAATCGAATAACAAAAATTGAAATTAGCCGAAATATCCTGTACCGAACCAAACCGAATGGAATAAATCTGTTCGATTTTCAGTTTATTTGGTTTATAACCAATATTTCAGTTTATTTATAATTTTTTTCCAATATATATATTAACTAAATATACAAAGATATATTTCGTATATATATTACTAAATTTTCTTATTCGGTTTACCAGGGGAGAGGAATTTTAGATAAAAGTTCTGAAATGTTAGTGGGATTAGTTGAAGAGTATTCTGCAGCTCCTTCGCATGAATTTTTTTTACGGTAGCGATTTAATCCCATTACGACGTTGTAACTTATATAGCATCCAAAATATGTTATAGTATTTTTTTAATCATGTAAAATATATACAATATGATGCTACTCCTAATCGAACTGGATACCTTACTTTGACATATGTAGGGGTGAGCCTTTTGTTTATCCGCGGTTTCAACCGAAACGAAATAGTCAACACCAAATAAACCGAAATTCAAAAACTCCAAAACCGAAACCGAACCAAAATTAACCAAAACTAAAACTGAACCGAACCGAATAAACTATTCGGTTATTTGATCGATTTATTCGGTTAAATCGAATAAATAGAAATCATATTTTAATTATATTAAAGAAATTATAAGTTTGTACACTTTTTTGTTATATGTCAAAAATATATCAAAAGTAGGACTTCAATATATATATATATATATATATATATATATATATATATATATATATATATATATATATATATATATATATTATATATATATATACATTTTATATATATATATATATATATATATATATATATATATATATATATAAATATATATATATATATATATATATATATATATATATATATATATATATATATATATATATAATTGTTGCTTTCAAATATATACATTTTTAGTCACTAAACATACATAGAATTAGGATTTTTATAAATTAATAAATCTTATTGGGGTTTTCGGTTTTAAACCGAAACCGAATAAAAAAATTTAGTATTTTCGAAACCGAAATCGAGCCAAATTTTTTTCAAATGAACCGAATCTCTTATTTGGTTAGGTTCGATTCGGATTTCGGTCCAAAACCTAATAATGCTCACCCTTAGGCATACGGGCATAGCAACGGTCATAAAAACTATACCTTTAACAGCACTGCATAATGAATGCTATTGATAATGATACTTCTAATAGCGGGGAGGCATAAACGCTATAGATAAACTGCTATTGTATGAACTTTTAATAGCATTTCCTATGAACGCTATGGATGATGATATTATAACAGCAGGGAGACTCAAACGCTATAGATAAACTGCTATTGTATTACCTTTTAATAGCACTGACTAATGAACGCTATTGATGATAACATTCTATAGCATGAAGACTGGAACGCTATAGATAAACTGCTATTGTATGCCCTATTTGTTGTAGTGCGGGGCGGGGAAATATTGAGTAAGACATGTAGACATACCCCAAATCTGGAATCTCCCAACTGGAATCTACTGGAAGCATAGCCATCTCTCGCCTGATCAGTGAGAGATGTGCCTGATTACCTACAACCGTTTACATGTCGATCTCGGTATTTTAAAACACACTGTTAGAATAGCTGGACTCACCTGGATACTTGATCACTACCTAGAATCATCTTGTACTGGATTCATCTTGTATTAGATTCATCTCGTACTGGATTTATAGTAGTTTTATACTTGTTTTATATTTACTGTCTGGACTTATTATGTTACTTTAGTTCAGCTAGATTTATTTTACAGTCTTTATTGCCATCATTCTTCTCTTATTTTAGTTACTTTACTTTCCTTGTATCTAACTGCTTCTCTATATTATCACCTAAATTTAAACTGCCATATTCAACAATAAAACTGTCTATAACTGCTTTATTGTTCTCTGTCATTACTTGGGTTTTCTTGATGAGTTGTACTCGTTCCTGTCCTGACTGGACCTGTTGTAAATTTTACAGATGATTGCCCTGAGGACACATGCCCTACATATTACTGACCAGAAGATGGCTTAGCTACCAATGGCCCCGACACTCAGGAGTGATCGGGAGATTAGCTAGTTGTTTTGTTTAGCTTTCATGTTTTAGAACTGGAGTTGTATATAAGTTGAGTTTTGTAGTTGAGATTGTTTGAGATTATATTATTTAGTTGCTGGTTTTATTTCTGTTATTTAGTCTTAATTATAATCTTCTGTGTTATCATATCGTGCTTAGACTGTGATTGACATTACATTATATCTATACTTGTCCTCCGTTCGGAGTTGATATTTTGACAAGTACATTATATAATTGCGTGATTGGTTGGTTAGATAGTGACCTAGAACAACGTTCTACCGCCGACACTGCGGCGTAGGCTGGGCGTTGTTACGTGCTCGTACCCTCATAGTGGGTGCGGGTCGTGACACACGATGACCATTCATAAGGCGAGGTACGAGCTCCCACCGAATGACCCGCAGCCTATAATGTAATGGTTTACTTCAATCGAGTCGTACCATCGATAAAGGCCATACAATATCTGCAATTCTTCCTAGGCCGACACGAACCCGGCGCCCCAGGATCGCTCGTTGAATTTACCCTTACGCACAAGTTTTTCAATGGCCATGCAAGACTCAACTAGATCTACCAAGTCCTTCCTTAATCATGACCATGCTTTCCATCTTTCTATCGAGACTCCCAAGTAGCGGGACCGATCTCGCATGATTCCTTATCGAAACTCCCAAGTATCGGGACCGATCTCGTGTGCTTCCTTATCGAGACTTACCTGGACTCCCAAGTAGCGGGACCGATCTCGTGAATGAGACATATCGAGAATCCCAAGTAGCGAGACCGATCTTGTGAACGAGACTTATCGAGACTACTAAGTAGCGAGACCGATCTCGTGTACGAGACTTATCGAGACTCCCAAGTAGCATGACCGATCTCGTGTGCTTCCTTATCGAGACATACCGAGACTCCCAAGTATCGGGACCGATCTCGTGTACAAGACTTATCGAGACTCCCAAGTAGCGGGACCGATCTCGTTTGTTTTCTTATCAAGACTTACCGAGACTTCCAAGTAGCGGGACTGATCTCGTGTGCTTCCTTATCGAGACTTATCGAGACTCTCAAGTAGCGGGACCGATCTTGTGAACGAGACTTGTCGAGACTTATCCAGACTCCCAAGTAGCGGGACCGATCTCGTGAACGAGACTTGTTGAGACTCCCAAGTAGCGGGACCGATCTCGGCGACGACCAGTCGCGTGGACTTCCTTTGTCCGTGGCATGCTTTTCACTAAACCCACCGTGGCTCGTGCCTTAGACATACCTTATTCTCTAGGCGACGCTATCGCTCCAGTCATGTACTTTATATGACGAGCCTTGTTCTCGTGGGACTATGTGACTTGGCAACCGCAAGAAACAGGGGACAGTGCTTGCTATGACTTTGATAGCCCAACACAACCCTTTTCTTACTTATTCAGACAACAACTTGATGAGCAAAGGCTACGCCAAGCTTTGCCATCAAGAGAACGTGTCGTACATGCGTTCAACTTGAACAAACAAGATCTTGGGTGCCTAGACTTAAGCCACAAGTCGTGCAACATGTCTTAAACCACGGGACGTGCGAAGGCTATGCCAAGCCTTGGATGACGAGACCGTGAATGCTTTATCAAGCATTCACGCGGGCGACGCCTATGACTTAGGCTAATTCGAGCATTGTGGCAACTTAGCAACTTAGGCCAACTTCCTTCTCCCAAGCCACGGATGAAGGATCGAGTATCATTTTAAAAGCATACTGAGCAAACTTCTAAGCAGACCATGGGACCATTTCCCATGTTCTAAGACATTTCCATCCGTCGGAATTATTCTCTTAGCTATATGGATGTACCTCTTTTATTATCAAGCCTAACTTGTGCAAGTTGAAAACATGCGAGTTATTATGTGAAGGCTAAGATGAGGCAAGTTCATCGAAACTACCCCACCTGAGCGAGTCTTCGAGCAAGCCTTTGCGAGGCTAAGTTCGAACACCGTCGGCGTATCAATTCTTCCGATTTACTGAGCGGGACGGGGCACTACATCATATACCACTCAGAAAAAGTTTCGTCCTCAAAACTAATTGAGTACTTACTTTTATACCACTTTGATCTAAGGACCCTCATATACGCTTCGCCCATGCGTTTCCTTAATCCGAGCAACACTCGTACTACTATCAATCTTCCTTTTAACACGATTTTAAGATCCTCGACACTTTTCCATTACTCGAGTCTCACTTGAATTTAATATATCACTTGGTTGGATCGTGCACGCATTCCAGGCGTCCCCAAAATACATGCATTACAGCCAAGCCGCATGATAGAGAATTCGTCATTCTTACTCGAGTCGCATCGTACACATATTCAGACGTCCCTGAAATATATGCATGTCAGCCGAATCTCGTGAGGGGCATTCCTATATTCTTGATTCACTCTATCCATACATACTAATCCTCAAGATCAATCTTTCGAATGCTAACTTCTTGAAACGGGGACGTTTCGCCTAACCGCTACGTCATTTTTTAAGGCTAAGTCAATGTCAGGATTGGAATCATAGTTTCCCAACAATAATGCCAACACTATGACCCCAATCCTAGGGTCAAACTAGAGTTGATAATACAGGGTTTTCTACCCAAGCTCGCGTCACTCTAATTTTTAAACATCGAGCACGATCACCTAATTCGCATCAAGTCATTCGTTGCATAGATTCGAAACCGTTCAAATCACCAATTTGTATAGTCTATTCCTTCCAACAAATCGACATAATTCACATATCCATTCTAACCAATTCATATATTCGATCACGAGGTCGTCTAGAACAACAATTTGTCACGCCCCAATCTCACGCAAGTTCGATTATCTACAATGGACATGAATCACCATGCCACATTCTCGCAGGATAATTATCCTTATTGGAGCGTAACTAATGCTCGAGTCTAGACTAATTCATTCTCGATACGCGGATTGGACCTACTTAATCCTTAAGTTTAATCATCAAGCACACTGAGTCATTCTCGAGTCGACCTTCACGTCAAACCACAAGTCGAAGCAATCAAATTGCCACGCCATGCAAGCTCGTTCACCCCCGCTATATGAATCACCATACCAGTGCTTACATAGAGTGATCGCCTTAATTGGTGTGACGCATGTGCGAGGCTGGAGTTGCATTCGTATAAGATAAAAACGTCAATGTTTTGGTTATCGTAGAAGCAATCCAAACATGTTATTTCCATCCAAGCCAAGATCTCAGTTCGATAGTCTGTTCGTCATTCGTTCAACTAGAAAATCTTCGAGCCAAGTCTATCTTTTCCTTGACATATTTCAATATCCCGAGTATAGCATCCATCGAAACAATAATATTTTACACGATCATCGTTCCTCGAATCAGAGTATCCTCGAGTTATCGCACATCGATCCTTGATATGTCTCAATACCATCGATGATGTACGTAACACGACGATCTTCCTTTGCAACAAACTTCGAGTCGTACAACTGATGCTATTGTCCGAATTAGATATGCCACAATTCCATTCGACCAAATCCGATATCATAAGTGCGATCCTCTAGATTTTTTCGATCAAGACATCCAATTTTTATTCATCATTCCGAATCTTGATTCAATATCGTATTCTAACTCGCGTTGCTCATTAACAAGTTGTTCGAACGATATCTCGTTCAGGACATTCGAAGTAACGACCAACTAAGCGTGACGCATTCTAAGGCTTTGTGCGATCGTATCGCCTCGCCGACAAACTCTTTGTTACCCCTAATTTTTAATTTTTGCTCGAACGATTTCCAAGACGGACCATACACCACTCATGATTTGAGCCATTCGATTTAGTCCACAATTACGTTCGTATTATTCGCTAATACATCTTTCAGATTCGTTCGATGATTCACTAGCATAATCGCTCACATCGTCTCGACGTACTAAGTCGTTCACACTATTCCTCAAAATCTAAACCAATCTTTTGTGTATACATAAGCATTAGTCCGATAGTGTTTCTATCGCTGTACACTCTAAGTGTATCTGCATTTTCGACCGAGCGATACTTAATATCGCTCATAATTCGTTTGCACCGTAAAGTCTAGGTGCGCGACACGCGACACAACTTAGCCAAAAGGCCATGTGCATAGCCATCCCGTACGGACTATACTCTGATTTGGCACGCTCATTTGCTAATGTCGATGTTGGACTATTTAGACACGCCTGCGGCACGCACACGACTTGCTAACTTTAGCATGAGTTTTTTATCAACTCAAGTTTGACATCGTTCGGCACAAAGGCCATCGCCTACCGATGCGTTCGAGTGAACACTTGTACGAGCTTTTGAAAATATTTAGACTTATTGTATGGACATGTCGTGGGACATTTGAGAGAGGGCGTACACTTTATTAACGATGAGCTTTCAAAACTGAGAGATTCGACTTGAAGTCCAAGGACGTAAGCCGTGCTCTGATACTATTATGTCACGCCCCGCTCCCGTAGGAGTGATCGTCCTCACTAAGGCACGATACCACACAAGCCTGAATTGCGCTCGCACAAGGCAGTTTCATAACGACCGATTACAGCAGCTACGATGGGGTCATCGCACAGAAGTCCCAAGCAAAAACATTGAACATGCAGCAGAATAGAAGCAAAAAATAAGTTATTCAAAAGTGTTCTTTATAGATATTGAACAATAAGATTACAATAGAGCACAAGGCCATGATTACAAGCCTCTCAAGCTCACTTTTATCTCATTTTACAAGTTACTCTGCTCTTTCTCATCTTTCGATCCAATGCTTCAAGACGACGAGTGGAAGATTCTGCAGGATGGTGATGTCCATACATTACATCCCGTATAAGTCTTGACTTCACACGGGTGAATGCTTCGAATCTCCAAGGAACTCCAAGCCTCGACGCATCCAAGCGAGCTCCGTGCCACGAGCTTCTACCTGTGCCTGCACATGAAAACTGTGTGGGTGTCAGAACTCAACTATACTGGTGGAGTGAGCTCTACGCCCACCCATACAAAATCGACACGTTCATTTACTTTGTACAACTTAATCCTTTTTTATTATCATTCTAGTCTTGACTGAGGATCAATTTTTAAGCAACGATGTCTTGGCCTATACTTGGCAACGCAACGACAGGGTCATGCTATACTCTATTCGTGACTTCAATGTATTCGAGGTAGTACCTCGCCTAACAGAAATTTATGCAACTCGGCCGTGCCAAGACTTTCAATTCTTTCATGTGCCTCTAGACCATTCTCGTGCCAACGACGTCAAGGGGACGACTCATGCTGGTCATGCCAATAGACTTGATCGTGCCTCAAGACCGAGGCCGTGCCTCCCAAGTATCAACCAGACTTAATCAATTTGCCTTACGGCCCTTCCTAACTTAACTCGAGACAAGGCCACATTCATGCCGAAGCACGTATCCTTGCTATAGCCAACTCTTAGGCTCTATAATGGTATTGCAACCGTGCACACCCTAACCCGTGCCTGATTCAAGGTTAGCGCTTGATATAAGCGTAACTTCTTAACCCAACTCGAAACTTGCTAGTACTCGACGCAATCCAAAGGCATACACGCGGATAGCCGCTCTTATGCCGACACATCTATATGAGTGGTCACTAGCAATATCAAGCTATCCTGGATCTTTTGCATAAGGTGACCATTCACGTGGCGAGGTACGAGCTCCCACCGAATGACCCATAGCATATATTGTAATGGTTCACTTCAATCGAGTCGTACCGTCGATGAAGGCCGTACAATATCTGCAAGTTCTTCTAGGCCGATATGATCCAGGCGCCCCTGGATCGCTCAAGGATTTTACATTTGCGTACAAGTTGTCCAATGACTATGTAAGACTCAACTCGATCTACCAAGTCCTTCCTTAATCATGACCATGCTCTCCATCTTTCTATCAAGACTCCCAAGTAGCGGGACCGATCTCGTGTGCTTCCTTACCGAGACCTATCGAGACTCCTAAGTAGCGGGAACGATCTCATCAACGAGACTTATCGAGACTCCCAAGTAGCGAGACCGATCTCGTGAACGAGACTTTTTGAGACTCCTAAGTAGCGGGACCGATCTCGTGTACGAGACTTATCGAGACTCCCAAGTAGTGGGACCGATCTCGTGTGATTCCTTATCGAGACTTACTGAGACACCCAAGTAGTGGGACTGATCTCATGTACGAGACTTATCGAGACTCCCAAGTAGCGGAACCTATCTCGTGTGCTTCCTTATCGAGACTTACCAAGACACCCAAGTAGCGGGACCGATCTTGTGTGCTTTCTTATCGAGACTTATCGAGACTCCCAAGTAGCGAGACCGATCTCGTGAATAAGACTTGTTGAGACTTATCGAGACTCCCGAGTAGTGGGACCGATCTCATGAATGAGACTTGTCGAGACTCCCAAGTAGCGGGACCAATCTCGTGAATGAGACTTATCGAGACTCCCAAGTAGCGGGACCGATCTCGGTGACGTCCAGTCGTGTGGACTTCCTTTGTCCGTGGAATGCTTTTCACTAAACCCACCGTGGCTCGTGCCTTAGATAAACCTTATTCTCTAGGCAACACTATCGCTCCATTCATGTACTTTATATGACGAGCCTTGTTTTTGTGCGACTATGTGACTTGGCAACCGCAGGAAACATTGGACATTGCTTGCTATGACTTCGATAGCCCAGCACAACTCTTTTCTAACTTATTCGGGCAACGACTTGACGAGCAAAGGCAACGCCAAGCTTCGCATCGAGAGAACGTGTCGTGCACATGTTCGACTTGAACAAACAAGTTCTTGGGTGCCTAGACTTAAGCCACAAGCCGTGTAACACGACTTAAACCACGGAACATACAAAGACTATGCCAAGCCTTGGACGACGAGACCGTGCATGCTTTATCAAGCATTCACGTGGGCGACGCCTATGACTTAGGCTAATTCGAGCGTTGTGGAAACTTAGCAACTTAGGCTAACTTCCTTCTTCCAAGCCACGGGACGAAGGATCGAGTGTCATTTTAAAAGCACGCTGAGCAAACTTCTAAGCAGACCGTGACCATTTTCCATGTTCTAAGACATTTTGGCCCGTCGTATTATTCCCTTTGCTATATGGATGCGTCTCTTTTATTATCAAGCCTAACTTATACAAGTTGAAAACATGCGAGTTATTATGTGAAGGCTAAGATGAGGCAAGTTCATTGAAACTACCTCACCTAAGCGAGTCTTCGAGCAAGCCGTTGCGAGGCTAAGTCTGAATGCCGTCGGCGTTTCAATTCTTTCGATTGACTGAGCGGAACGGGGCACTACAAAGTCTTCTGGCATAACTTTGTCCTCCTGTGTAGGTAAGTCTCCTGTAACTCAAGATATGCCTCCTCACCTATACCTGGTAGAGATGACCAGTTACTCAAGGGACATAGTAAGGTACAGAAAATACAATATGCCAAGTGATAGAAATGAATGTACTAAGAACAAATATAAATAAGGGTAACTACGAGAAACCATATGCGTTAAATGCAAGTGAGAACCAGCTCTGTTCATTAGGTTAACTATGCCAAAGGCACTGTGTCGGGGGACCTCAGGCGTACGAGTAAACACTGAAGCTCTACTACAGAGACCACAGTATATGTGTATGGATAACAGCCATATCCCGGCTACAGAGATAATGACTAAATGTGTATCTATGAAGTAGCCCGACGAAACAGTCTAGGCTCTTCCCTTCCCATGTACTAGTATATCAGGTCATGTCAAGTAACACTAACAATGTCAAGTAAATAATCATGTAACCTAACACAGAGTCAAACCATGAATCTGTTATGTGTTGGACTATGTCTCATGATCGTGTCAGTGTCCTACGTCCATCATGTCTCAAGTAACACGATAATCAATGCAACGCTATATCTAAGGTCAATACCCAATATCTGCGTACAGACATTGACACCCAAATATGCTCGGACGTGAATTATCAACAAGTTCCTATGCAAACAGTAACTATAAACTAAGCTAAATATGAAACAAGAATGTAACTAAAATAAAGTACAACAAGAACTAACAATGGCAAGTTATACTTGCTTGGGTCCTGAACAGTGGTATGGCTATGATCAAGTAAAGTCCTAGAAAGTGTAGGAGTGCCTCCGGATGCTGTAAAAATGTCACATACGATTCCTGAATAATAAAATAACTATAAATGGTTATCCACACGTCCAAGTCTAGACAAAGGTCAAATTGGTAATTTTAACCTAATGTGGGATCCAAATATGGCTCACGTCATACCGAACAACGTGTCGATGTCAAGTATCTCAGAATTTTGCAAACTTGGTGTTTGCAAATCCAGTTTGACACCACGAACTCAATAGTACTCTCCGAATTGCCGATATCCCGTTGACAAAATTGCCCATTAAGTCGGACCAAGGGCCCACAAAACAGTGTTTCGGTCAACGGTCTCATATTTGCACCAAAAATGGGTCACTGGACCAGCGTCACATGATGAGTTCGATGGTGCAAGTTTCATGTCAATCTGACGTATACATAAAATGTAATTACAAATTTACGATAAGTCGAATACGAAACATTTTCTGATGGATAGACGTTGATTGCGGCGTACACATACGTTGGAATCGAATTCCGTCAAATCCCACATGTCCACATTTACTGCCCGCTTCTTTCGGTATAGGTTTAGTGCGATGAGTAGGCCTGTTTAATGAAACACAACCCGTATCGGGTTTTTCAAAGGGGTATATCTTGGTTAGGTGGTGAAGATACCGAAGAAAATGGTGCATCGATTGGATGAGCAAGGAAGCGGGAATCGAGTCACAAAAGTCGGCCTCACAATCCCGGTTTTGCTTTGTACAGTTTCGTCGTCGGCAACGTGTGGTGCACAGGGGTGACACACAGCGGCGGTTCGTCGGAGATGAAGTGTGGTCGACCACGGGGGCTGTCGGGCGGCTGCGGTGTATCAGCGGGTCGGACGACGCGGACGGGTCAACGGGTCGCTGGGCTGCTCCAGGAGGAAGATGGTAATGCTTAAGGTTTTACTTTAATATTTCTCTTTTTATAGAGAAATAAAGAAAAGTTACAAATAGGAAAGGATGAATTGTAGGGGGTTACGGAATGGAAGGGATCGGGTGGGAAGTTACAACAAGGAGGTAAGGAGGGGTCGTGGGGGTTAGCTAAATCGGAATGTGAAAAGATTAGAGTGGTTTGCTGTAGTCTTGTTGTTATTTATTAAACAAAAAAATATTTTGTCACTATTATAATACTCGAAATAATTTATTTAATTTATAACACATTCATTTGGTACCTACAAATTATTATTATTAAACTAATAGAGTAAATTTGGGTGTTTACAGATTGGATGCTTGCAAAGGGTTCCCAATAGCTAGCTTGGGAAGACTTGTTGTGGCAAGTACAGGCTCAAGTCGCTGAGCTGTACAGGCAGGCCACCGACACCGAATGGAGGCACTAGGGGTGTTCGACAGGATGTGGATCATGGGAACTTCTTGAGGATGGTCTTCGAAACATTTTGAGGGTTAGGGAGGATTGGGTTCGTCGAGACAAAGCAACGAATGGAGATAAGTTAAAGATTAAGGTCAGTCTGCTGGTCCTATCACAGCTGGTCAGTCTCCAGGTGGGGTTTGCTCTACAAATCTGATTTTGGCAATGAGTGGTTTGTCAAAGATTCATGGAGCGACATTGGTTTCAGCAGTTCGAAGCCAGGAAGGAGATAAAGGTTTACAGCAAACTCAATCAGAGACGGGTGCATCACCTTTCACACAATTTAGGGGGAGCTGTGGGTCATCGACGGCGTGAACAATACATATTGTTATTCTCGATGATGCATGTGTATAGGGGAGCTTCAGTATTGGACACGAAGGTGGGAAGGTTTAGGAGTTTGACCCTCAGGAGAACCGTACCATCCACTTGGTTGGACCAGCCAAGGGTGAATAAGCTCGTCAGAACGGTAACATGTTCCGGTTGAAGATGGAAGTCGGGGACAGGTAGCCGAGAATGGTGAGACTGGTCGTCAGAGACTTCGATCTTTGTCATGTTATTAATGTCGGCAGGATCCCGATGGTGCAGTAGGTGCTACGCATGGCAGCTAGTGTCGACTTGACAGTCAAAGAGCTGGAGACGAAGGAAGATGCAAATCAACTCGAATGATCGAAGATAAGTGGCATAGGGGAGCAAGTATTCTTGTAACACCCAGTTTCTGGAATGAGGGTATTTTTGAAATTTTGTAATTATAATTATTATTTATTGATATTTATTTCACATTATGATTTTTGGTGATTTTTAATAATTTTTAAACTATTTAAAAACTGCCTTAAGTCAGGACTTGTGATTTTGACGTGCTGCTAGTAAAACCCTAGAGATTACATGACCTAGAGCCTGACCATGTCATTAGGATGATTTAATTATCATTTTTAGCCTAGGGATAATTTGGTCATTTTGACTTATTTGAATTATTTGATGATTTATTGAATTGGTGAATTCTAGGTTGACTTGACTTGTTGAGGCCTAGTGAACTAGCCTAGAAGCTAACCCTAGCCATGGTGACCCTAGTCTAACTTAGGTTAACCTACTTTTAGTCATTAGAAACTAATTTTGGATTAGGAGGATTAGTTTAAGTGAATTTAAGTCATGGCTTATGGTTTAAGTGAAATGACTTATGGCTTAATGATTGTTTGATCATGACTTAAGCCCATGGGCCATTTTAGTGAACCCTAACCCTAATTCCTTCCTTTATGACCAGCCATAGGGATCTCCACCCTATATAAACACTTATTCTCTAGGGCTTGCCTCTTTCTTTATTCATTTCAACATTGGAAAAGAAAGATATTTGTCCCTCTTCCAAAAATCCCCATAAATCTATTTTAATTCCTTTTTAATCCTAGTTTCTTGCATTAGAACCTAATACTCTCCTATTTTCTGATTTTGGGGTTTAATCCCAGCTTTGGGTCAATTTGGAGCTTTTGCCATCAAGAGGAGGAATCTCCCATTTGAAGCTTTTCCAAGCTTTTTGCACATATAGGTAAAACCCTTTAAATTGATTTAAATTTTGGTTTTCTTTGCATATAGGGCTAGATCTAGGAGTCCCCTAGGTGTCCTCGAAATTTGGGTCGATTTCGTGTTCGTTTGGTGTCCGTATCGGATACGTGTCGTAGTGTTGTGTAGGTGTTTGTTGAAATGCCTCAATGGATTGAATGTTAAAAATTTTTGAAAAAATTATATTTTTGGATAGCTCTTAATATGTAGATTATTTATGTAGAAGTCTGAAAACGATTTGGCTTGGTTTTTGTGTCCAAATGACTGACACGACACCTATAAAGTTTTATGGCTTCTCGTTTAGTGTGCACGAAGAAATTTGGCCTGCACTGATTTTGTACAGTGCTGTGCATACTAGTTTTGAGATACTGATACGTACGCTTAACTTCGACACGGCGACACTTGGACACGGGACAGGGTGTTCAGTCCCTAGCCCGATGTTCCCTCGACACGAGTACAAGAGCACGTGGTGCCTCGAGCACTGTGTCGAGCCCACGAAGGCTTGATATGGCTGCACGAGGAATAGATTTCCTATTTTCTGAGGCTGTTCAAAATTATGTTTTTGGACACGTTGTGTCCACTTGTAAGGACACGAATTCATCCCCCTGACACCTAATCATGTGCACTTCATGTTGGCACACTCAATCCTGCATTTGGTTAGGTTTTCGGTGGTATTTTGGTTTATAATTTTGGTCGAATTCATCAATACACTGGCCACTCTTCTCATACACTGTTTGACACTTCGTAGACACATGACACGACCCTGACACATCCTAGTAGGACACACACGCACCCTGACAATTGGTCGACCTGATGGTACACCTGCACAACCTAAATGGCTGAACACTTGAGTCCTAGGGGGCTGAACAAATGTGCTCGAGACCCCTAGGCACAGTCCCCTGACACTGGGTTACACCCTCTCTTGAAACCCCCCTTTGGACACGTCTAGGGACTTGTTTGGACACTGATACGATGCCTAGACTCATGTATACTCAAACACACAGCCACATACTTATTGTTCACATCTTGACACTTGTTGCACATACATAGACCCCCCCCCCTTTTTCTACATGTTGCTATGCATATATAGGTATATTGTATATGTTTGTATGCCGTATCAGAGTTGAGAGGGAGTGGCCTTGCCTTACCAAATGCAGCCCTGTATTTTGCATGTAGCAGTAGGAGTTTAACATTGTAGAGCAGTAGCTAGCATTAGGAGTAGAAGCTGCATTAGCAGTAGGGGCATTCCCGGGCCCCTTGGTAGTGGTGAGTTGTGTATCATAGGGAAAATGGGTTGGTCTTGACAAGTTTCAACTTACATTTTATCTGTCCATATCAACTGAGCATTCCATTTATCACTCTTACTGTCCTTTGGTGTTCAGTTAGATGACATACCTGTGTAATATCACAGCATGTCCATATTTCCTTTGGTTGTTCTATCCAGAGGTAGTGTTCTTTTCCCTCGAACACAGTCAAGGTTTGGAGATGAGCTTTAAGTCCACCCCCTTCAATTTGTTTTGCCCAGTTTAGTATTTCCTGCAATTATTGTTGATTTGTCAATGTTAGATCATCTGTAGTCCATCCTTAACTAAAACACTCTGTCTTGCATATCATGGTCCTGCATTTCTCAATGGTTCAGTCCAATTTCATCTGTCCAGTCCAGTTTATAGGCTATTGTTTCAGCCTCTGATGTTCACTGAAGTTTTAGTCCATATTCCCATGGGACAGCCCTTTTCCCTTCTCTACAGTTGTATTTATGTATGCATATATGAGTATATGTAATATAATGTATAAGTAAATATGCATGTAGGTATATTCAGGTTCATGTATTAGAGTTCAATCCTTTACTCCAGTTAGTCACTGTCACTGCACCATGAATCCTGAGAACACCCTACAACCCTTACTGTTTTCAATTTACACATTCCTACACCATACTTTATACACACACACGAAATCTGGAAATTGAAATACATTGTACCACATGGACACCCCCTCACACACCCATTTATGTTCAATGTATATATGTATTACATATAGGTAGGTTGGTATCTATGCAATGTGGGTATGCCAATATAATGAAAGCATGATGTGAAGTAGGCATATAGGTAAATGATGTTAAATGCATAAATGACATGAATGAATGACTTGGATAAATAAATGAATATTAGCCTATGTATGTATCTATATGTGTAGGAGTGCATATAGGTAATGGATGTATAAGTATGCATCAATGTATATATGTTTAAGGGCAAACATGTTTGATATAGGTTGTTGTGGTGATGCAAGTATGCTAGACATGTAACTTTCAAGTCATCTATGCAATGTATAGTGTAAGCATGTATGTACTCTTGAATGGGGATTTCATCTAAACATGTGTATATATGTAGATATGTTAGGTATTGTGGGTTATGAGTTGAATGCATGCCATAGTCACCATTAACCTATACCCACACACATATCCTGTATATTGCCACACTTGACACATACACACTCTATTCCCTCACTCTCTCTACACACTATATATTATATAATGTTATGCATGTATGTGTGCAATGTATGGAGGAAAGGTATGTATTTATATAATATCTAAGTTATTATGCATTGTTGTTGTTCACATTGCCTTGTGATTGTGTTTGTATGCTAGCCTAGGCTTGGTTTGGCCTAGTGAGTCTTGACTGGACCAGGATCGACCTAGTTGACTAGAGTAGTTGACCCAGAGTTGACCAAGTTTGACTTTGACCTAGTTTGACCTAGACAGTTGACCAAGTTTGACTTAGAGTTGACTTTGACCTAGATTGGCCTAGAAATCATGTAGATTGCATTATAGCTTTCATTTTCCTTGTATTGAACATGTCATAACCCATATTACTCGGTTTAGGACATTGTGACTCCGGTGCAGACATCTGACATTACACTACTCTTTTCAGAGTATCAGGCGAGTACATTCTCTGATAGTTCTCTCATTGACTTATCAATTACTGTACTTCAGTTCTAGTTAGTTGTATGCGATTCTCTGTTACAACACGTATGAATATTCTGGATTCATGTATACGACACACATTTATTATCTGGCCTCTATAACTGGAATCATTCTGGAATAATTTACTGGTATCTTCATACTATTGGCTGGCCTCATCTTGAATCATTGTGTCGAATTTCTGGATTCACTTGCTGGGAGGGGAAATACTAGAGTAAGACATGTAGACATACCCCATTTCTAGAATCACCTTTTGTTGGAATCAAACTGGAATGATAGCCATCTCACACCCGGCCAGGTGTGTGATGTGCCGGATTACCTATAGCCGTTTACATGTCGATCTCGATATTTTAAAACATACTGCTAGAGTATAGCCTGGACTCACCCTGGAATCATTGATCACTATGACTGGAATCGTCCCGTACCGGATTCATCTTGTATTAGATTCGTTTTGTACTGGACTTACATTGGAGTTACACTCGTATATATTTACTGTCTGGACTTATAACATATTACCCTGGTTCAGCTAGTTCTATTTTTACAGTCTTTATTGCCATGATTCTCCTCTTATTTTGTTACTTACTTTCCTTGCACTTAACTGTCTTTCTTACTATCACCTGAATATAAACTGCCATATTCATCAATACAACTGTCTATAACTGCTTTATAGTTCTCTGTCATTTACTTGGGTTTTCTTGATGAGTTGTACTCATTCCGGTCCTGACGGGACCTGTTGATAAATTTTACAGATAGCTTGGAGGTTGCCTGCTAGTCTAGAGGAGACACATTAGAGATTGTATAGATAGTTATTTTAGTTGTCTTGAGTTGTATTTACTTTATGGATTACTGTATTTGAGATTTGAGATATTTTCTTGGTTTGTGTATCTTAGACACTTAGACTTCTATCTGCGGTATCTCTTTGTGGATTTCATATTTTATCTATCTTTTATCATGCTCTACCTTAGATGTGATTGAGACTGTATTTGCTATGTCAACTCCATTCGGAGTGTATATACTGTATAGGTACCTTTATATTGTTATATGTTGACCTAGGACAGCGTTCTACCGCCGACACTGCGGCGTAGGCTGGACGTACCCACTTCTCGTGCCCTTACTCTAGGGTACGGGTCGTGACACATTTTTGGTGGTGGCCCATGCAGGTCCAGAGTCGTATTAGTACGATATCGTGGTGGTACGGCGACTTAGTTGTATTGTTGCGAGCCTGCGATAGGACTGAGAGATAGGCTTTACCGGAGAGGCACTCAATCACAGTTAGGAAAATTCTGGTTTAAATCATGCCATCTACATATCGTACTGATTTTTCTTCCTTGAAATAAACTGTCCTCCTTTGATATATCGATTCCTGCTCAGTATTGACTTCCTTGTTCGATCTGTCTTCAGGATGGTGGAGACACGATCACATCGCTCTGGTGCAGCAGTTGCTGCAGAGGGGACTGCCACCTCTCAGCCAGTTCAGCAGGGTCAGGAGGCTGCAGCTCCTGCCACCTCTGCTCATTTTGGGACTTCAGCAGCAGCAGCAGGGAGTATGCCTCCACCAGTTCGGAGGGAGGACCCAGTCATCCCAGAGATGCAGTTCCAGCAGTCGCCACCTACAGGACACGTGGATGCGGCACAGATGTTCGCTTACTTCCAAGAGTTTATGGACCGACAGCAGGCCCGACAGGACAGGAGCATGGAGTTGGCCCTTACGACAATCGTAGCTCGTGTAACACCCCAATTTTCCAGAAGAAGGTAATTTTGAAATTTTGTAATTATAATTATTGTTTAACGATATTTATTTCATATTATGATTTTTAGTAATTTTTAATTAATTTTAAACTATTTAAATTCATGACTTATGATTTTTGGTGTTTTGCTAGTGAAATAGTAGAGACTGCCTATCCTAGATCCTAGCCATGTGATTAGGGTATTTTTGACATTTTTAGGGTTATTCGAATTTATTAGAATTTATTTGAATTTATGGGAATTTTTAGAAATTATTTTGGAATTGTTTGTATGAGGGTTGACTAGGTTGACTTTGACTAATGTTGACTAGGAGAGTAACCTAGAGACTAACCTAGGTCGTGACCACTTGGTTAGGTTAAGTAACCTTAGCTTGACCTAAATTAGTGAGGTTTAACTCATTGGAACTTGTTTGGAGAGATTATGAATTAATTAGGCTAGAATGGCTTATGACTTCATAAGTCATGACTAATGACTTGAGCCTTAAAGCCCATAGGCCCACACCATGTAGCCAAACCCTAACCCTAATCAGCCCATGGCTAGTCATATTGGTCTCCCCCATCCTATTTAATATTCCTCAAAGTTAGTGCTAGCCTCCATTAGGAATTTGCCAAGTTTGAGAAGAGGTGAGTCTCCATCTTCCCTAATCCCTAGAAAATCCATTTTAATTCATTTTTCCTTCAAACAAATTGCATTAGGACCTAATTTTACTGTTCTTGCTGTTGGTGTTGAGTATTTTCAGGAAGGAATCAATTTGGGGAAGTTTTGGTGGATTGAGGAACCATTCCATTTGGGGTTTTTGTGAGCTTTGCACATCAATAGGTATAATCTATTTTACTCCATAAAACTACTGTTTATTTGCATTTCTAGGATGCCCTAGCCCTAACCTAACTGTAGGAATATGAAGCCCTAAAATTTATGTCCATTTCGTGTCTTATTTGGACACGTATCAGTGTCTTCCTGGATGTGTTTGATGAAATACCCCAATGGGCATTTCGTGTGATTTTTGGGATTGTATTTGAATAGAAAATTAGATCTATGTGTCGCTTATGTGTTTCCTGTGTTTTTGTGTTGTCTTAGTGTCGTATCGAGTCTACACGGACACGCGAACACAGGGTCGCGCGCGTGCGTGCACAGGCACTGTGCATGCCCTGCACTTCGGGGGACACAGCGCCCTGGACACGGCTCCCCGACATGTGAGACTTGGCGTGTGTCTTGGGGCTGACACTGACACAGGGCTCGCCAAATTTCAGAGCCCCACGTGTCGTGTCGGACACGCACGAACGCGTGCACCGTTTTTGTACTGTACAGTCGGCTGTCGTTTTTGTGCGCTGATACGCATATCGTATCACGCACACACACGACGTGGACACATGGCAGGGTATCCTAGCCCTAGCCCTACACTAGGTTGACACGTGGACACGACCACGTGGCTTGTGTCGTATTGTGTCGATTGCACGAATACTGTGTACACGTGCACGATGATTATGCACTGCTTGTGTCCAGTTTTCCTGTTTTGGGTTTATTATGATTGGACACATTTGTGTCCACTAGGGTGGACACAAACCCATCACATGACACGTGTACAATGTGTTTTCACTTTACCAACCACTGTATTGCTATTTTAATTCAATTTTATTGTTCATTTCTCTTTTTTCCCAAATATCCTGATACTCAATACCAGTTTCATTTTCTGTTCTGATTTCCAGATTTTAAATCTCGATTTTGTCATCAAATTTTAACCAATATATGCTGTTAAATAGTATGGTTTAAAGTCCAATGTGTTCACCCATATGTTAGCTAAATGTGTGTTAAATTTGCAAAGATTTGGGGACTGTTCTAGGTTCAAATCTGGGAATGAAGTTGGGACTGTAGAAACAGATTTTTGGGGTATGTTTTTATCTGAGTTGATTTGGTTTTAAACTGAGTTTGGGTCCTATTGTGGACTGATTTAGAGGGGGGTTCTTCTATGTGAAACCTGAGAAATGGTTATGTGGAAATCTGAACTGTTTTGAATGGGAGTGTGTCCTAGTTTTTTTTCCAGATTTGTATTGTGTCTCACTGTTTTTACACTAACCTATACACTCATACCCACATGGTTTCCATTACACTAATCTATCATACACACATGCCTCACTTCACACACACACACACACATGACACATGAGCACATGTGTCCCTCTCTCTATACATATCTATGTATATATGTATTGACATATATGTGGTATGGTATACACATAACTGCCTATAGATTATACATTCTAAGTTATATTATATAACACATCAATGTGGGTGTATCAATATATATAGATATATATTTGTCATATAATGTATGTATCTAATATGTCAATAGGAGCCTATATATATCAATATATGTATTCTATATTAGATTGTGTGGTATGGCTATATATGTATTGTTTTAGATATAGATATTGTATATGGTGTTGCCTAGCCCATGGCCTAGTCTCTTAGCCTATGGCCTATGGTTGTGTCTGTTTGACTAGTGAGCCTAGAATAGACTAGTGTAGTCTTGTTAGACTTAGAATAGCCTTGTTAGACTAGTATAGACTAGTTTGACTTAGGTTTGACTTGGTTGACCTAGTTGACCATAGTTGACCAAGTTTGACTTCTAGGGTTGACCAGAGTTGACCAAGAGTTGACTTTGGTCTAGATTGACCTAGAATCATATAGAATGCATAGTAGGACTTTATTATATCATTTTAGACTTGTCGTGACCTGTGCTATTCTGATTAGGAGCCAGATACCTCTCCTCGGACAGTACATTTCATCCGGACACTCAGATACAGACGAGTACATTCTCTGATCATTTCATATCCTGCTTAGAATTATTTTCTGCATTAAATTACTTTACTTGATACTGTCACGTTGGTCACACGGATTAGTACTATATGGATCCCTTCTTGAGATGTTATCCCTTCAGGGAGCATCGGGGTACTCTATGTTCTGTGCGTTTCACTTACATGGCGTATCACTATGCTTCTTTGGTTCTTTGATCACTTGTGACATATACTCATATGATCATAGAGTCTTCTTTGAATCCTGATCCCATTTATTGGGTTTCCCAGAATCTCCATTTATGGGACTACTATGTACCACCCTTCGGGGGCTTATCACCCTTTGGGGCTTATCACCCTTTGGGGGCTTACCACCCTTCGGGGGCTTACCACCCTTTGGGCGCTGTTACATAGAATCATAACATCACTGGTTGGATCCTTGTGTATTAATTAGGGGTACGGGGGAGTATAAATAGCCATGTGAACAATTCCAAAGTAGAATAGCCATGTACGCCTCTTTAGTATAGCCATGTACAAATCAAGCCATTCACATGTCGACTTTGTACTCTAAATCACTAGTCACTGGTAGCTCTTTACTTATAGTAGATATTTCTATTACAGTTCTCTCTCTGTTTACATACTGTATTTCTTCAGTATCTATATCTTACTTTACTGCATGATTATATTTTCTAACCCGCCATGAACTGTTGAGATGTATTGTGCTCGCTCTGTCCTGACTGGACCTGTTGAAAATATTACAGAGAACGAGGAGGAGGCCTGTGCGGATACCTTTTACAGGACATCTCTAGCTGACGACTTTACCCTACTGCCTAGACTAGCTTAGTTAGGCTTTATCTTACTTATGTTGTCTTGAGAGTAGTTAGACTTTATTTCTGTCTTTGAGATTTGGGGTTGTGTATATTCTTTCATTTTCAGTAGATGAGACCATGTATTTCTAGATATTGCTGAGATGTTATCTTAGACTATTTGATCATCTGTATTTTCCTTGAGTTCTTTATCATATCGTGCTTCTTCTTCCTTAGTTGTGATTGAGTTTACTTTCTGCTATGTCACCCCCCACTCGGGGAGTATAAACTGCTTAGCTTTATATTAATAGATGTTGTGACCTAGGACAACGTTCTACCACCGCCGACACTGCGCGTAGGCTGGCGTTGTTACGCTCTCGTACCCTCACAGTTGGTGCGGGTCGTGACAACTCGACCAGTGGTCCAGCAGTCGAGGACACCGGAGATAGAGCAGTTCCAGAAGATATGCCCCAGAGACTTCCTGGGGACAGAGGGGATTTTATATGCTGACGAGTGGATCGAGCATATAGGAGATCTTTTGCCTAGCCCGGATACCGGCAGATCTCCAGATAGAGGCAGCAGCTAGCCGGATGCGAGATCTTGCTCGCACCTGGTATCAGTCAGACCTCAGGGTGGGGGTAGCTGACAAACTTGGGAGGAGTTCAAGGGCTTCTTCAAGAAGAAGTTCTTTCCAGATTTAGCGCTCAGAGCATTGGAGTCACAGTTCGAGAGCTTAGTTCAGGGAAGCCTATCAGTGGAGGGTACGCTGGGGAGTTCGGCTGCCTCAACAGATTCATAGAGGGCTTGAGCGCAGCAGCGAAGGCCCAGAGGTTCGGAAGGGTCTGGTCAAGGAAGTCAAGTCCTTGACCAAGGGCAACAGGGATGCCACTTTCGAGAGATTTTGACGGGAGCTTTATTGGCTGAGGATGATCTTGAGCTGAGGCTCAAGAGGGGACGGGACGCTCTCGGTACGAGCAGCAGCGGAGGCCAGGCCAAGAGGCCTCATGTGCAGATTCAGCAGATGCAGGCACCAGTGGGAGTTCAGCAGGTGCAGCATTAGTATCGGGTCAGGACCCGAAGGCGATCAGTTGTTCCTACTGCAAGAAGCCGGGACACATTTGGGAGCAGTGCAGGAAGAGGTTGAAGGTTTGCTATTCTTGTGGGTCAGCTGCCCACCAGAAGATAGATTGTCCCATTGCACCTCCTTTTGAGGGGGCGAGGCCACCTGTAGCTCAGCACCAGAGGGATGGAGCTTTTACGATGGCAGCCGAGGAGACTGACGTCGCAGGTGATGGATTAGCAGGTTTGACCTTCTTGTTCTTCCTCCCCACTTTCATGTATATTTTCTTTAGTACCTGTCAGGATATTACTTGAGATTGCTAGATAGTGTAGCTACCCTGTTCGAGACTGTGGAATCACGACCAGTAGGATTATGTTGCTTTGACTTTGATTGATTGGGGGTTTGGCCTAGTAGGGGTGCGATCATTTTAATTTCGGACAAATTTTTCTAAGGGGGATAGGATTGTAACACCCAGTTTCTGGAATGAGGGTATTTTTGAAATTTTATAATTATAATTATTATTTATTGATATTTATTTCATATTATGATTTTTGGTGATTTTTAGTAATTTTTAAACTATTTAAAAACTGCCTTAAGTCATGACTTATGATTTTGACGTGCTGCTAGTGAAACCCTAGAGACTGTATGACCTAGAGCCTGACCATGTCATTAGGATGATTTAATTATCATTTTTAGCCTAGGGGTAATTTGGTCATTTTGACTTATTTGAATTATTTGATGATTTATTGAGTTTGTGAATTCTAGGTTGACTTGACTTGTTGAGACCTAGTGAACTAGCCTAGAAGCTAACCCTAGCCATGGTGACCCTAGTCTAACTTAGGTTAACCTACTTTTAGTCATTAGAAACTAATTTTGGATTAGGAGGATTAGTTTAAGTGAATTTAAGTCATGGCTTATGGTTTAAGTGAAATGACTTATGGCTTAACGATTGTTTGATCATGACTTAAGCCCATGGGCCATTTTAGTGAACCCTAACCCTAATTTCTTCCTTTATGACCAGCCATAGGGATCCCCACCCTATATAAACACTTATTCTCTAGGGCTTGCCTCTTTCTTTATTCATTTCTACATTGGAAAAGAAAGGTATTTGTCCCTCTTCCAAAAATCCCCATAAATCCATTTTAATTCCTTTTTAATCCTAGTTTCTTGCATTAGAACCTAATACTCTCATATTTTCTGATTTTGGGTTAATCCCAGCTTTGGGTCAATTTGGAGCTTTTGCCATCAAGAGGAGGAATCCCCATTTGAAGCTTTTCCAAGCTTTTTGCACATATAGGTAAAACCCTTTAAATTGATTTAAATTTCGATTTTCTTTGCATATAGGGCTAGATCTAGGAGTCCCCTAGGTGTCCCGAAATTTGGGTGGATTTCGTGTTCGTTTGGTGTCCGTATCGAACACGTGTCGTAGTGTTGTGTAGGTGTTTGTTGAAATGCCTCAATGGATTGAATGTTAATATTTTTCGAAACAAATTATATATTTGGATAGCTCTTAATATGTAGATTATTTATGTAGAAGTATGAACACAATTTGGGTTGGTTTTCGTGTCCAAATTTGGACACGAATGCGTGCACGAGGACACCGTGCAGTGTCCTGCTGCTCGGGTGCCATTGCGGACACGCCACGGTGACTCAGGTCATGAAACTTGACACACACGTTGTCCTAATGACTGACACAACACCTATAAAGTTTCATGGCTTCTCATTTAGTGTGCACGAAGAAATTTGGCCTGCACTGATTTTGTACAGTGCCGTGCATACTACTTTCGAGACACTGATACGCACGCTTAACTTCGACACGGCGACACTGGGACACGGGGCAGGGTGTTCCGTCCCTAGCCCTATGTTTCCCTCGACATGAGTGCAAGAGCACGTGGTGGCTCAGCACTGTGTCGAGCCCTCGAAGGCTTGATATGGCTGCACGAGGAACAGATTTCCTGTTTTCTGAGGCTGTTCGAAATTATGTTTTTGGACACGTCGTGTCCACTTGTGAGGACACGAATTCATCCCCCTGACACCTAATCATGTGCACTTCATGTTGGCACACTCAATCCTTTATTTGGTTAGTTTTTCGATGGTATTTTGGTTTAATTTTGGTCGAATTCATCAATACACTGGCCACTCTTCTCATTTATGTTTGACACTTCGTAGACACATGACATGACCCTGACACATCCTAGTAGGACACACACGTACCCTGACACTTGGTCGACCTGATGATACACCTGCACAACCTAAATGGCTGAACACTTGAGTCCTAGGGGGCTGAACACATGTGCTCGAGACCCCTAGGCACAGTCCCCTGACACTGGGTTACACCCTCTATTGAAACCCCCCTTTGGACACGTCTAGGGACTTGTTTGGATACTGATACGATGCCTAGACTCATGTATACTCACACACACAGCCACACACTTATTGTTCACATCTTGACACTTGTTGCACATACATAGACCCCCTTTTTCTACATGTTGCTATGCATATATAGGTATATTGTATATGTTTGTATGCCGTATCAGAGTTGAGAGGGAGTGGCCTTGCCTTACCAAATGCAGCCCTGTATTTTGCATGTAGCAGTAGGAGTTTAACATTGCAGAGCAGTAGCTAGCATTAGGAGTAGCAGCTGCATTAGCAGTAGGGGCATTCCCTGGCCCCTTGGTAGTGGTGAGTTGTGTATTATGAGAAAATGGGTTGGTCTTGACAGTTTCAACTTACATTTTATCTGTCCATATCAACTGAGCATTCCATTTATCACTCTTACTGTCCTTTGGAGTTCAGTTAGATGACATACCTGTGTAATATCACATCAGTCCATATTTCCTTTGGTTGTTCTATCCAGAGGTAGTGTTCTTTTCCCTCGAACACAGTCAAGGTTTGGGGATGAGCTTTAAGTCCACCCCCTTCAATTTGTTTTGTCTAGTTTAGTGTTTCCTGCAATCATTGTTGATTTGTCAATGTTAGATCATCTGTAGTCCATCCTTAACTAAAACACTCTGTCTTGCATATCATGGTCCTGCATTTCTCAATGGTTCAGTCCAATTTCATCTGTCCAGTCCAGTTTATAGGCTATTGTTTCAGCCTCTGATGTTCACTGAAGTTTCAGTCCATATTCCCATGGGACATCCCTTTCCCCTTCTCTACAGTTGTATTTATGTATGCATATATGAGTATATGTATATAATGTATAAGTAAATATGCATGTAGGTATATTCAAGTTCATGTATTAGAGTTCAATCCTTTACTCCAGTTAGTCACTGTCACTGCACCACATGAATCCTAAGAACACCCTACAACCCTCACTGTTTTCAATTTACACATTCCTACACCATACTTTACACACACACGAAATCTGGAAACTGAAATATATTGTACCACATGGACACCCCCTCACACACCCATTTATGTTCAATGTATATAGGTATTACATATAGGTAGGTTGGTATCTATGCAAAGTGGGTATGCCAATATAATGAAAGCATGATATGAAGTAGGCATATAGGTAAATGATGCTAAATGCATAAATGACATGAATGAATGACTTGGATGAATAAATGAATATTGCCTATGTTTGTATCTATATGTGTAGGAGTGCATATAGGTAATGGATGTATGAGTATGCATCAATGTATATATGTTTAAGGGCAAACATGTTTGATATAGGTTGTTGTGGTGATGCAAGTATGCTAGACATGTAACTTTCAAGTCATCTATGCAAGGTATAGTGTAATCATGTATGTACTCTTGAATGGGGATTTCATCTAAACATGTGTATGTATGTAAATATGTTAGGTATTGTGGGTTATGAGTTGAATGCATGCCATAGTCACCATTAACCTATACCCACACACATATCCTGTATATTGCCACACTTGACACATACACTCTCTATTCCCTCACTCTCTCTACACGCTATATATTATATAATGTTATGCATGTATGTGTGCAATGTATGGAGAAAAGGTATGTATTTATATAATATCTAAGTTATTATGCATTGTTGTTGTTCACATTGCCTTGTGATTGTGTTTGTATCCTAGCCTAGGCTTGGTTTGGCCTAGTGAGTCTTGACTGGACTAGGATCGACGTAGTTGACTAGATTAGTTGACCCAGAGTTGACCAAGTTTGACTTTGACCTAGTTTGACCTAGACAGTTGACCAGGTTTGACTTAGTGTTGACTTTGACCTAGATTGGCCTAAAAATCATGTAGATTGCATTATAGCTTTCATTTTCCTTGTATTGAACATGTCATAACCCATATTACTCTGTTTAGAACATTGTGACTCCGTACAGACATCTGACATTATACTACTCTTTTCAGAGTATCAGGCGAGTACATTCTCTGATAGTTCTCATTTACTTGTCAATTACTGTACTTCAATTCTAGTTAGTTGTATGCGATTCTCTGTTACAACACGTATGAATATTCTGGATTCATGTATACGACACACATTTATTATCTGGCCTCTATAACTGGAATCATTCTGGAATCATTTACTGGTATCTTCATACTATTGGCTGGACTCATCTTGAATTATTGTGTCAGATTTTTGGATTCACTTGCTGGGAGGTGAAATACTAGAGTAAGACATGTAGACATACCCCATTTCTGGAATCACCCTTTACTGGAATCAAACTGGAATGATAGCCATCTTACACCCGGCCAGGTGTGTGATGTGCCGGATTACCTATAGCCGTTTACATGTCGATCTCGGTATTTTAAAACACACTGCTAGAGTATAGGCTGGACTCACCCTGGAATCATTGATCACTATGACTGGAATCGTCCCGTACCGGATTCATCTTGTATTAGATTCGTTTTGTACTGGACTTACATTGGAGTTACACTTGTATACATTTACTGTCTGGACTTATAACATATTACCCTGGTTCAGCTAGTTCTATTTTTACAGTCTTTATTGTCATGATTCTCCTCTTGTTTAGTTACTTACTTTCCTTGCACTTATTGTCTTTCTTACCATCACCTGAATATAAACTGCCACATTCATCAATACAACTGTCTATAACTGCTTTATAGTTCTCTGTCATTTACTTGGGTTTTCTTGATGAGTTGTACTCGTTCCTGTCCTGACTGGACCTGTTGATAAATTTTACAGATAGTTGGAGGTTGCCTGCTAGCCTAGAGGAGACACAGTAGAGATTGTATAGATAGTTATTTTAGTTGTTTTTGTATTTACTTTATGGATTACTGTATTTGAGATTTGAGATATTTTCTGGGTTTGTGTATCTTAGACACTTAGACTTCTATCTGCGGTATCTCTTTATGGATTTCATATTTTATCTATCTTTTATCATGCTCTACCTTAGATGTGATTGAGACTGTATTTGCTATGTCAACTCCATTCGGAGTGTATATACTGTACAGGTACCTTTATTGTTAGATGTTGACCTAGGACAGCGTTCTACCGCTGACACTGTGGCGTAGGCTGGACGTACCCACTTCTCGTGCCCTTACTCTAGGGTGTGGGTCGTGACAATTCTATCGTAGGACGACAGGCATAGAGTTTAGTTGAGGAGCCATGGGGTTAACACCCTCTCATCAGACTGGAGGGGGAGATTCTTGGAGTCTTAGTCTAGATTTCGTAACAACATATTTGTGGAATCCAAATCTAGTTAAATATTTATTTTGATTAGATTTGGATGGCCATAATTGGTGTTGTGCTATTTTAAACATAATGATTCTTATTTTAGGAAATCCTATTATGATCTAAAATAGGATGTTGATGAATATTTTAGTCATAATAGGATTCCTATTTAGGAAATTCTATTATGACTAGAATATGATTTTATCATCT
The DNA here is from genome assembly GCA_029216955.1 of Iris pallida. NCBI lineage: Eukaryota > Viridiplantae > Streptophyta > Magnoliopsida > Asparagales > Iridaceae > Iris > Iris pallida. The sequence goes on from JANAVB010025029.1 coordinate 68,528, forward strand.
TATATATATGGGGTGAGGGTGGAGGCACAAAGCACAAAACAAAGTGGTATCAAAGCCCAAGATTACAGAGCTAGTTTGGGCGGCTCTAATTGGTTCAAAACAAATGGTGTTGAACGTTCATGCGTATACATAGATATACGGGCTCTCTTCTCAAGGTGGATTTAGAAGCATATGCAACCACACGGATTGGCTTCAAAGTGAGTTTGGCGAGCCCAAGGTGGAGCAAAGCATTCATGTGGTTGGCACACAATGGTGGTGTAGATGAGCATGTCGGTTTAGTTTTGTGGTCGAACGGATCAAGATGGCAATATGTTGGATCTCTGGGTGCTCGACTAGCGGGAACGAATAAAAAGGTAGCAAGTAGTGCTAAGATTGTTCGGTTTGCGGCAACGAATAAAAGGTAATAGAGGTGCTAAGGTTGTTCGGCTAGCGGGAACGGACAAATGTAGCAAGGTGCTATAGTTTTTTGGCTAGCAGAAACGAGATAAGGTGGAGATTGTTGGGTTGTATCTCATTTTCGATTGAGCACTCAAATAGGGTGACAATGGAGTTAGTAATTTTGGTTTCCAGGTGGAGTTGTTCTACGGATCTGATTTTGGTAACCCTCTCTTCGAGGCCGACTAGCTGTCATGGGACCGACAGACTGATCCTCAATATTTGACTCATCTCTATTCATTGCCCCCTATTTGAGCTCTCAACTGAAAACGAGATACAACTCAACATTAATTTTTAGTACAAAATGTGAAGCTAACCAAAACTCCTAAAGATAAGAAGGGAGTGAATAGAATGGAAACTGGGGTGCGTTCAATAAAACTCTTTTTTCCTTCTAATAAGAAGTATTGGCTCTTGTAGCATTGTTGGAGTCCAGTATGGATTTGGTAACAACATAGTTATGGAATCTAAATCTAATTAAATATTTAATTTGATTAGATTTGGATGTCCATAATTGGTGTTGTGCTATTTTAGGTATAATAGTATTCTTATTTTAGGAATTCTTGTTATGATCTAAAATATAATGTTGATGGAATATTTTAGGCATAATAGGGTTCCTATTATGTTCATATTTAGGTAATCCTATTATAGCTAGAATATATTTTTTCTTATCTTATATATGGGGTGAGGGTAGAGGCACAAAGCACAGCACAAAGTGGAGATTAGGGGTGCTCGTCCACAAGAAAATCTAAAAAAAAGTTCGTACTTTGCTCTTAGACTTCGCCATCCAAAACATAAGGAAGAAGAAAATCTAATCAAGGAGTTGTCAACATTGGTTAGAAAGATTGCTATGGGTTGGTGAGTGATCTCAATTATAATCTTTTATTTTTCTTCTTGAGAGTGGTGAGGGGGTTGAACATATTAGGGCAAAGGGTTATACGTGAGTTCTGTCAATCTTGTAATTTTGTCTGAGTTATTAAATATTGGAATTTGTCCAGGTGACGTACGACACCGCCATATGCTTGTCTTCATCTTGTACTTTGTGTCCGTTAGACAGGGTTTAGTTTTGGTCAGATGGGTTGGTAAACACTTCCGCAAGCACCCAACAGTTGGTATCAGAGCGAGGTTCGTTCTGGTCCGATACCTAACAATTGGTATCAGAGCTTTGGAGGTTCTGGAACCATATCTACGGAACAGATGAACACTCTCACAGGGGGAAATTGGCTGATTTGGAAGCCAAGTATGGTGGATCTACTCTGGTGCAAGGACTTGCATGGTTCATCTGAGGGCGACAGTACAAAGCTGTCGGATAAAATTGTTGGAGACTGAAAATGATTGGATCCAAAGGCCGTTGGATTCATCCGCCAATGGTTGGATGACTCGATGTTTCACCAAGTAACCATGGAGAGTTCGACAAATGCATTATGGGAGAAGCTGTATTCGCTGTACGAAAGGAAGACGGCTGGCAACAAGGCGTTGCTTATTCGCCAACTCGTTAACTCAAAGTACATGGAGGGTGCCTCGGTGGCACAATATCTGAACGAGGTTCAGGGTATCATCAATCAGCTGTCTGCGATGAAGATGGTGATTGATGATGAGCTTCAGGCCCTATTGCTCATGAGTACTCTACCGAAAAGTTGGAAGACGTTGGTGGTGTCTGTGAGCAACTTCGGGCCTGATGGAGTTGTCACGATATTGGCAATTAAAAATAGCTTGTTGAATGAGGAGGTCCAGCACAAATAAGTTGAATCATCGTATGAGTCCGCTCTGGTGGCTTCCTACGGAAAGGAAAGACCCAAGTCACAGGCGAGAACAGAAGAAATTCTCAGAATCTTGCAATTGTGGACCACAAAGAGGGCTGCTATCACTGTGGCGAAATGGGTCATATCAAGAGGAACTGCATGAAGCTCAAAGCTAAGATGGCCAAAGGCAAGACGATCAAGAGGATCTCACGGCATTTGGAGATATCATTATTACAGCGATCGACGTAGAGCAACCTTGTGGCATGTGTCATGATGGCGATTGGGTCATGGATACAGGAACGTCATATCACGCCACTCTATATAGGAGGATCTTCACGTCATACCGCGACGGCAGGTTTGGAAGTACGAAGATTGCAAGGGGATGACTGCAGTTGTAGGCATCGGTGATGTACACTTGACGACGGAGCTTGGTTAGAAGCTCGTCCTCAGGGTGTGTGTCATGTACCAAGTTTGTACTACAACTTGGTTTTGGTAGGGAGGCTGGCAGATGATGGTTGTTGCAGTCTGTTTGGATACAAAGATTGGATGCTTACGAAGGATTCCCAACAGCTGGCTCGGAGAGATTTATGTTGTGATATGTATAGGTTCAAGCTACTGAGCTATACAGGCAGGCCACAGACACCGGATGGAGGCTCGAGGGTTGTTCGATAGGAGGTGGGTCATCGAGAACTTGCTGAGAAGGGGCTTCTATATGCTTTGACGGATATGGAGGATTCGGTTCCTCGAGACAAAGCGACGGATGGTGATGAGTCAAAAATTGAGGGTCAGTCTGTCGGTCCCATGACAGTTGGTCAGTCTCTAGGTGGGGGTTGCTCTAAGGATCCAGTTTTGGCGACAGGTGGTTTGCCAAAGCTTCACGGAGCAACATCGGTTTCAGTAGTTCGAGCTAGGGAGGAGATCAAGGTTTGCAGCAAACTCAATCTGAGACGGAAGCATCACCATTCACATAGTTCAGGGGAGTCGTGGGTCATTGACGGCATGCATACATGATGTTTTGCTCAAGGATGTATGTGTAATGGGGGAGCTTCAAGTTCAAAAATGAAGTGTCACGACCCGATCCCAAATTGTAGGGTCGAATCGGATCATGCCCAGCCTGCACCGTTGTGAGATGGCGGTAGTAAGCTATTTTTATTTGCAGGTATTCTCAACATTTATACATTTGTCACAACACGTATTTACGAATATTTAAAACTTTTATTCAACAAAGAGAATACAACTGGAGAGAAAAATACTGAAATAAATACTGAAACCAAAAGTCTACAATCTCCAACATAATGAAACTAGAAAATAAGGAAATAGCAACTAGCTAAACGGCTGGCTCTTCGGCCTCAGGATCTGCGTCCTCCAAGGAAGACTCTGGTAACACCGCAGGGTATAGCACAGGATCATAATAGCTATTGTACAATAGCTAGCGTCATCAATATCACCTATTGGGAGGGGATCCAGTCAGGAAAGGAGCAAGTACGAGTATGTACCTCACATTTCAAATAATAACGAAAAAGTGCAAGCTAAACAGTTGAAATGATATTTTCCAGCAATTTAACAATTCAATACTTGAAACAATGTGATTTGAATATGTAACGTCTATGACCGGCTTGGGTTGTATAATAGCATCCTAGCGACACGATACGGCTTATCCCCGTGTGTAAGAGGGGTAAGCTCGCACAATAACAATATGCAATATGAGGGATATTGGTCATAAACGCTACACTATTCCTCCAATATCCCCACAATCAATATCAATCAATATTTGAACCCTAAGAGGGTTCCGTGTAGCAATGTGGTTTAAACTGCAACTTGACAATTACTAATTAAAATATAAGATAGCATAACTGTAACTTGTCTCTGTTTGTATGAATGGATCAGGACGTCGGCACTGGAGAGGAAGTCAACTACGTTCTCGAAATCCTACAGTTGAGAATCCTGACTTAGAAACAAAGGAAGCCATATCTAGGTGTGCTAGTTCAATTTCTAGAAACAAACCCTAGTCAAGTTTTGAGTTATTAATTAATCTACCGAAAACTGTCTAACGTCGCGAGCTACGTTTGTTGTCATTTAATTGGATAAGCCTGTTACTGGTATAATTGAAGAAGATAGCAACTACCGATTAATTGGCAAAACTTTGTATTTTAATCATATATAAAACTAAATTTCTTTAAATGGAAAAATATGAATTTATTACTTTATTAGTAGTCGGTATTTATTTTATTTAATATGAGAAATCCTTATTAATTTTATAGAAAAATAATTAATATCCAATTTAATTATGCGCCTAGCTACGCAAACAACAACCAGAAACTAAAATACAAAACCTAAGCTACACAATTACAGGGCCACAGAAAATAAAAGAAAAGCTGGGCTTATGCCCTTACAACAATTTAATTAAATTAATAAGGCTGAGGCAGCTCTGAGTGCTGTGAAACAGTCCAATCAGAAGGCCGAGGCCCTGCATCCAAGATACTAAAAGCCAGTAACCAGTTCTAAAGTAGAATATAATTAAATTTATGAAAGATGGTGTCTCAGACTTGGTCATGCAATCTCACGTTGCTAGACTTACGCCTCAACGTACAGGAAATCATGTAGCGTTTGCGTTTCGCCGAGGCTCATCCGACCGATACGGTCATCACCTACAGGGGATAGAGAAACTAACCAACCAACACTTTAAACTAAATCAAAACCAATGAAACCATTTGCAAGGACCAGGGTTTTTAGAAAATAGGTTTTGATATACAAAAATTACTGAACTTATAAAATCATTTTTTAATACTTTTCCGAAAATTTGGGCAGCACCTCCTCTGTAACTAGGACCACCTAGCCACGAGGCGATACTGATCCACCACACAAAATGAAACGTCCAAACCAGGAAACACCAATCTCCAACAAAAATGAATATCCAACCCAAAAGCCAACCACAACATCCAAATTGAATATAAGCCACAGAAAATATAAATAAACTCAAGCGTAATTAGTCTTCAGCGAATGACCAACAGAAGAGCAAAACATAGATACTAGGAACGTCCAACTAGGAAATAAACCCACATCACACAGTATACCAAAGAGAAACTACGCCACGACGCAACCAACAAAACGCGTATCTCCTAACGCAACAATATAAAATGCCGATCCCCGTAACGGGATCGGGACCGCGCCATCACCGACAAACTACAGGAGGGACACAGGGACACGGAATTATACCTTGGGTGCTCGGCTAGAGCTCTCAGATGTAAAATAAAAATAGAAAAATATCCACGCGGATCGGTTCGGGACAACACTGGAAGTACAGATAGCGGCTCGGTTCGGGACGGGTCGGGATCAGCGGATCGGACAGCGAACAGCGCTGTCATGGCCGTACGGCACGGGAACAGCAGATCGGCCGCTGGAAGAGTGGCGCACGGACTGGGCAGCCGACGGACAGGTCTGCGGGGGCCGGACACACTTGAGAGGCGACGCAGCCGCGTCAGGTCGCGGAACAGCGGCCGGGGACCCGCTGGGTCGGCCGAGAGGGCGGGGCAGCGTCGGAGGGCGGTGTACGGGCACCGGCACGGACGCACGATGCGGGTCGAGCGGGAGGTCAACGGCGGACGGAGACCGCAGGGAGTCGGCCGGCGTGGAGGACAGATATCCGGCAGGAGGTCGGCGTGCTGGCGCTGTTTCGATGGGTGGTCACGGGGTTGGGTGCGTGGTCGCGAAGCGCTGGAACAGGGGGTCACCGGGTGAGTTTTGAATTTTGGGAAAATGAGTGATGGTGAGGGAAATGAGTGTTTGGAGTTTAAGAGTAAGGAGAGGGCTTAGGAGTGTGCTGTGTGTTCTCTCTTTGAAGGGAGAATGAAAGATGGTGGTGGCGAATGATTTTAGAGAGAGTTGAGAACGTGAATAGGAAAAATAGGGGAGGGGTTGAGAATAGGGGTGTACTGGTAGTGAATGAATTGAGGGAGAAGAGAAGTGAACGTGGAAGGAGAGTAAGGGGTTTCGATTTATTTATTATTATTATTTAGTAAAACCAATATATATATATATTATATTAAAAAAGATTTAAGAATGGGATCGGAAAATGGGATCCGGGAAAAATCGGGTTTGGGTCGGGTCGGATCTCGGGCACGGGATCGGGACAGGCAGTAATCAAAGATCCCATGATTAATTTTGAAAATACAGTTTTTCTGACCCGACTATAATAATAATAATAATAATAATAATAATAACTAAACTAAGCTGCAGAGATACGATCCAATAATTAATCTAGATTCCAGAAAGCGGGTTTTACATGAAGGTGGGCAGATTCAGGAGTTCGAATCTCGAGAGAATCGCACCGTCCGCTTGGTTGGGCCAGCCAATGGTGAAGAAGCTCGTCGAAAAGTTAACACTTTTCGGTTGAAGACGAAAGTCGAGGACAGGCGGCCGAGACTTACGGTGAGACTGATCATCGGGACTTCGGTCTTGGTCGTGTCATTGATATCAGCAGTATCCCAGTAGTGCAGGAGGTGCTACGTCAGGCAGTTAGCGTCGACGTGACTGTCGAGGAGCTGGAGACGAAGGAAGATAAAAAGTACTAGGGGGATCGAAGATCAGTGACATGGGAACAGACACTCTGTCGCGGGATATATCACTGTCACGTCCCGATTCCGTAGAATTGATAGTCGTCCCCCGGGCGTGATGCCGTGCGAACCTAAGTTGCGATCGCACAAGGCGTAGTCATAAGGTTATCCGAAAACACAACATCAATTTAGAGTATACAGAGAAGTTGATCGAAACATTTTAAATAGAAGACTTTTTCATTGATAATAAAACTTTATTTACATTGACTCCAATACAATCATTGTCTCACGGGCTACAACATGACTCGACTTATAAAATGAACGCTGATGAGATAGTCATTCCATACATTACATCCCTTTTTACAAGCAAAAATAGTTACACTTTCCACCTGTGATCGAGGGAAGCAGAGTCGCCATTTGTCTTCTTTTATACTGAGTGCGGAGTCTTCAAAAGGAATTCAGAAACAAGCCCTTTTCACGGATGAGGCTTCAAAAGTGTCTACGCCGCCTTGAGATTTAAGTGGCACGCCCTTCGGATTTGGGGTACCTGCGGGAAGAGCGAGGATCAGTACATTACACTTTGTACTGGTGTGTGGCTATTTAAGTTCCAAGCTCTTATTTGGTTGAAGAGTTTATATGACTTAGTTCATGAATATTTTAACCATCCTAATGAATTTCAACAAGCATAATATAAAATACGTTGGAACTTACCCACGACGGACCGCGCCGCACCTTATGAAACTTACCATGTTCTTCCCTGTCAATTGTTATCATTTTTATACCAAGTGCAATATCACGTGTGATTGGTCACTGACATAACAAGTCATCTTGGACGTATAGCTTCGTTAATCGGTCCTTCCAACGCGGGTAGCGAGCCCCATTTGCAAGTCTCTGCTTAACCCATGCTATCATCCAGCACAACTATACCCTGTTTCCTCCTTGGCCGAAACGGCCCCGTGGCCCGGGTTGCCGCTCGAGGAAACTATCACCTTGTCGACAAGTTGTCCTTGACGTACAACAGCAGATTTAGTTATTAAGGTATAGCCTACATTCTCTTTAAAAACGTGTCTGTGCCCTTGCATTTACTCTTTCATTCGCAATAACACTATCGATTTTGCCTAAGAAGGGGTTCGAGAAGAGAAGGGTCAGCCACTCACCTTGAGTTTACTTCAGGCGAGAGAACTTGTTGGTCGCGCTAGACGTCGCCTACGATTACCTAAAATCGTACAAGCAACCGATTAGAATACTGTATTATTCAAGAAGTTCGATAGGAAATGCGAGTTCGAAATACAAGCCATGAAAACCATCGAAAACATTCACAAAACGCATTCAGAAAACAAAGCCAAAACCAACGCAAGCGACGTAAAATATAGAGCAACGGGAGGTCTCTCCCGACCCAGCCGTAAAGCCAATCCTTGAGGCACAACCCGGTGAATATGGGACTTGGTTCCGAAGAAGCCATTCCATAACGGGGAATGGATCTTAATTCAACCGTTCCCGTTCGATCGATTCGATCGATCCCGACCTATCGGTCCCGACCGAGTCGATAGCGACAGTGTTCCTTTCTCGCGTACCCCGTGGACAGAGAATGGGGCACGATGTAGGGACGGGACACTACACCATAACCAACTAAGAAAAGTTTCGTCCTCGAAACTTAAAAATAGATCCTACCTCTACGAGAACAATAAAGAAATTTTTCCTTCATTTCTGACTCAAGCTCCCACGTCGACTCCTCGACCGAATGGTTTCTCCAGAGGAAGCGGACAAGAGTAATAGCACGGTTGCGGAGAAGTTTATCCTTGCGCTCCAAGATTTGCACCGGCTTTTCGACATATGATAAGTCCGCCCTTAGGTCCAGCTTACCCAAATCCACAACATGGCTCGGATCGTGTACGTACTTTCGTAATTGTGAGACGTGGAAGACGTCGTATACCTCTGACAATGCAGGCGACAAGGTGATTTGGTAAGCTACCGGGGTGACTCACTTCAATATCTCGAACGGACCAACAAATCTTGGGCTCAATTTTTCCTTCGTACCGAACCGAGTAACTCCTCGCATGGGCGACACCTTCAGGAACACGTGATCGCCCACCTGGAACTCAAGCGGTCTTCGATGGGTGTCGGTGTACCTCTTTTGCCGACTCTGTGCAATCTCAGTCTTTCCCGAATTAGCTTGACCTTTTCCACAGTCTGTTCCACCAGCTCTGGGCCGAGTATCTGTCCTTCCTCGACTACATCCCAGCAAATAGGCGATCTGTACTTCCGGCCGTACAAAGCTTCATACGGTGCCATTTGGATGCTGGACTCGTAGCTATTGTTGTATGCAAATTCTGCCAGTGGTAGGTGGACGTCCCAGCTTGATTTGAAGTCAATTGTGCAGAGTCATAGCATGTCTTCGAGAATTTGATTAATGTGCTCCGTTTGGCCGTCGGTCTGAGGATGGTAAGCTGAGTTGAACTGCAACTTGGTACCCAGTGCCGACTGAAGGCTACTCCAGAATCGCGACATGAACCGTGAATCCCGATAAGAGACGATGGATACTGGAACTCCGTACAGCCGTACTATCTCGTCAAGATAAATTTGCGCCAGACGATCAACGTTCCAAGTAACTTTGATGGAAATAAAGTACACTGACTTGGTTAATTGATCGACGATGACCCAGATGGCGCCGTTCTCCCAGGCATCTTCGGTAGGCCAACAATAAAGTCCATAGTGACGTGATCCCATTTTCACTCCGGAATAGCAAGGTTCTGTATCTCCCCACCCGGTCACTGATGCTCAGCTTTCACCTGCTGACAGGCCATGCATTGTGACACGAAGAGCGTCATATCTCTCTTCATCCCGTGCCACCAGAAGGTCATGCGGAGGTCCTTATACATCTTGGTACTGCCTGGATGTAAGGTATATTTCGCACAATACGCCTCCAATATTATCTCCTTTCGTAGTTCTGAATCATCCGGAACACATAGTTGGCCATTTAATCTCAGCGTCGATCTTATCTTCCGTAAAGTCGATTGCACTACCTGTTGAAATTTGCTCATACATCTTCTTCAGGTACGGATCATCCTTCTGAGCGGTCATGATCTTTTCCAGCAAACTCGGCTCTAACTGCTGCTCCAACCGTACATCCCTGAATCGAACCCGGAGGTCGATACCCATTTCTTCTAGATCATATAGTAGTCTGCGGTTGATGGATAGCGAGGCAAGATATTTTTGACTCAGAGCGTCCGCCACAACATTTCCCTTGCACGGAGTGTAGTCGATCGTCAAGTCATAGTCTTTGATCAGTTCGAGCCAGCGTCTCTGTCGCAAGTTCAATTCCATATGGATGAAGAGATACTTGAGGCTCTTGTGGTCGGTATAGATCATGCATGCCATGCCGTATAGGTAGTGATGCCACAATTTCAACGCGAACACAATCGCCATTAAATCCAAGTCGTACGTAGGATAGTTCTTCTCGTACGGCTTCAACTGTCTAGAGACGAAGGATATCACCTTGTTTCGCTGCATGAGCATACATCCCAAGCCCCCCTGAAGCATCGCTGAATATCTGAAAACCCTCTGGCCCATCCGGAAGTGCGAGTATAGGTGCCAAAATTAGTCGCTGTTTTAGCTCCTGAAAGAAGCTTTACAGTCATCCGACCACTCATACACGACTCCTTTTTGAGTGAGGCGAGTCAATGGCGATGCAATCCTCGTGAAGTCTTTCACGAATCGTCGATAGTATCCCGCCAAACCAAGAAAGCTTCGAATCTTACTAGCAGACGCAGGCCACTTCCAATCAGCAACAGCTTCCACTTTCTTTGGATCGACTGCAATATCTTCGGACAAAATGATGTGACCAAGAAAGGATACGCTGCTTAGCCAGAATTTGTACTTACTCTACTTTGTATAGAACTCATTCTCTCGAAGTGTCTGGTGCACGGCCCGTAGATGTTCTGTATGCTGTGCCCTGTCCTTCGAGTAGACGAGAATATCGTCAATAAAGACTACCACAAATTTATCAAGAATGGGTCGAAATACCCGAATCATCAGATCCATGAAGGTGGCAGGGGCGTCAGGCCGAATGGCATCACCAAGAACTCGTAGTGGCCGTACCGAGTGCGAAAGGCTGACTTTTGCACGTCGTCTGACTTGATCTTGAGTTGATGATAGCCCGAGCGAAGATCAATCTTCGAAAATACTGAGGCGCCTTGCAGTTGATCGAATAAGTCGTCTATGCGGGGCAATGGGTACTTGTTCCGAATGGTGGCCTTGTTCAGCTCTCGGTAATCGACCACAGACGTATGGACCCTCCTTTTCTTCACGAACACACGGGCGCTCCCCACGGTGAAACACTAAGCCGAATAAATCTTCTATCGAGTAACTCTTGTACTGGACCTTTAGTTCCTACAGCTTGGCAGGGGCCATTCTGTATGGGGCCTTAAAAATCATCGAGTATCGGGGAATGTATCGATGCTAACTCGATATCTCGGTCGGGGGGCATGCCGGGTAGCTCGTCTGGAAATACATCGAGGATTCTACCACACATCGGTCTGACCCGCGTTTGCACCATCCTGTCGCATGTCTCGGACGGACGCCAAATAGCCTTCGCACCCAGAATGCAGCATCCTCCGAGCAGAAATTGCCGAGATCAGCATGCAGGTCGACGACGCCTTACCACACGAATAGCAAAATTCAGGCACTCCTGGTATGCGGAAGGTGACCGTCTTTCCGGTGCAGTCTATTACATTATACGGCCCGAGCCAATCCATTCCCAGAATGATGTCAAAGTCCTTCATGTCTAGAACTATCACGTCAAGACCGATCTTTTGACCGCCGATACAGATAATTCCATCGGTGTAGGCTAAGTTTGTGAGTATTGGTGTGCCCGAAGGTTACTTATGCTAAGGTCGAGATCTAAAGATATTACAAGAAATTTGTGCTCGGCGGCAAAGTCTGCCGATATAAAACTATACGAAGCGCCTGAATCAAATAGTACACGAGCAGGCACATTATTAAAATTTAGTATACCTGACACTACTGTATCTGATGAAAGCGCTTCATCTCGAGTCATGGCGTAGATGTGGCCCTGAGTGTTGGGACGACGGTCTTGGCCATTTTCGGTGCGGGTTGAGTGGGCTGAGGAGGTCGGGCGCCTGTCCTCGATTCTCTTGAAGGTTTTGTTGTGGCGGGACGTTGCGTTGTTGTCTTTTTGCCATGCAGTTTCGAGCTCGGTGGCCCCTTTCTCTGCAAAAGTAACATCCTTCTTCGCTGACGAAGCACTTGTCGGTGGTGTGTCCAACGGAACTGCACTTGGCACAACGGGGTCGTAGGTTGTTTCCCTGGTAGCCGCCATGGTTTGGACGCTTTGATTGTAGTTGTTGCCTCCCGTATAGCTAGGACGTTTGTGATTGGAATTGCGCACAAAGTCTGAAGCAACGGGAGGGTACTGGCTCTCAAGGCGGAGAGTAAGGTTTAGAGCATCGCCAGTGGTCTTGTACTCCGGGACCCCGACATGCGCACCGATAGAGCGTCGCAGACCTACTTCGAACCGTCGTACACGGCACTCCTCTGTAGGCAGAAATGCACTAGCAAATTTGGACAACTTGTTAAATTCTGCGACATACTATTCTACTGTCCGGTTCCTCTACCTCAACAGCATGAATTCATTCTCCTTCGCTTGACAAACGGTTGACGAAAGGTACTCGACTTCAAAAGCTTTGCAAAATGGCCCAAGAGATCGGCGCTGAGTTGTTGTCGCATCGGATCGCTCGCTTGTGTACGGCCCACCAGTCGTGCGCGTTCAACCGTAGCTGAAGTTGTGCACAGGCGACTTGCTTTGATTCTTCAATGCCGAGGAGCTCGAAGTGATCTTCCAACCAGTCAATTGCCATGGAAGGACCCTCAGTGCTGCTGAAGGAAGTGCGGCATGTCTTCTTGAATTATGACACTTCAAAGTTGTACTTTTTCGGTGTCGCTGGTTGACGCTCGGGCTCTTCCGTGTCGACTTCAATGGTTGGACCGTCGGCACGGTGACAGTAGGCATGGTGACGGCAGGCACAGTCACAGAATTTCTGTTGGCCACAATTGTCTGGACGATCTGCTGCAGGGTATCCAGCTGCTTTTGTTGAAGTTTAGCATGTGCGTCGAAGCAGGCTTCGAACTGGGCCTGTCGTTCCTCTGTCTGTTGATGTTGGTTCTCGACTGGTTTTGCTGTACCTCCATCATGGCGCATCCTTTCGATGGTATCGTTAGAAGGTCCGGTCCACGAACGATGCGAACTACTAGAGCCGCTAGAAGCGCTCTGCTCTTGCCCGGCCGTGGGTTCCGGCACTTTTGCGATACGAAGGCAAACACTCAGTCATAAATTATTACGGACTCATTGTACGGAATAACTTATCTCATCGATGCGGGTCAACGGTTTGAAACTCTAGACGCGAGGCCAAATGATGTAAGCCGTGCTCTTATACCATTATGTCACGCCCCGATTCCGTAGAATCGATAGCCGTCCCCCGGGCGTGATGTCGTACGAACCTAAGTTACGATCGCACAAGGTGTAGTCATAAGGTTATCCGAAACACAACATCAAGTTAGAGTACGCAGAGAAATTAATCGACACATTTGATATAGAAGACTTTTTCATTGATAATAAAACTTCATTTACATTGACTCCATTACAATCATTGCCGCACGGGCTACAACATGACTCGACTTGCAAAATGAACGCTGATGAGATAGTCGTTCCATACATTACATTCCTTTTTACAAGCAAAAATAGTTACACTTTCCACCTGCGATCGAGGAAACTGAGTCGCCATTTGTCTTCTTTTGTACTGAGTACGGAGTCTTCAAAAGGAATTCAGAAACAAGCCCTTTTCACGGACGAGGCTTCAAAAGTGTCCACATCGCCTTGAGATTTAAGCGGCACGCCCTTCGGGATTCGGGGTACCTACGGGAAGAGCGAGGATCAGTACATTACACTTTGTACTGGTACGTGGCTATTTAAGTTCCAAGCTCTCATTTGGTTGAAGAGTTTATATGACTTAGTTCATGAATGTTTCAAACCATCCTAATAAATTTCAACAAGCATAATGTAAAATGCGTTAGAACTTACCCGCGACGGACCGTGCCGTGCCTTATAAAACTTACCATGTTCTTCCCTGTCAATTGTTATCATTTTTATACCAAGTGCAATATCACGTGTGATTGGTCACTGACATAACAAGTCATCCTGGACGTATAGCTTCGTTAATCGGGGTCCTTCCAACGCGGGTAGCGAGCCCCATTTGCAAGTCCCCGTTTAACCCGTGCTATCATCCAGCACAACTATACCCTATTTCTGCCTAGCCGAAACGGTCCCGTGGCCCGGTTTGCTCGAGAAAACTATCACCTTGTCGACAAGTTGTCCTCGACCGTGCAACAGCGATTTAGTTATTAAGGTATAGCCTACATTCTCTTTGAAACTTGATCATTTTACCGTGTCCGTGCCCTTGCATTTACTCTTTCATCGCAACAACACTATCGATTTTGCCTTAAAGGGGTCGAGAAGAGAAGGGTCAGCCACTCACCTTGAGTTTACTTCAGGCGATAGAACTTGTTGGTCTTGCTAGATGTCGCCTACGCGATTACCTAAAATTGCACAAGCAACCGATTAGAATACTGTATTATTCAAGAATTTCGATAGGAAATATGAGTTCGAAATGCAAGCCATGAAACCATCGAAAACATTCACGAAAACGCATTCAGAAAATAAAGCCAAAACCAACGCAAGCGGCGTGAAAAGCAAAGCAACAGAGGTCTCTCCTGACCCAGCCGCAGAGCCAATCCTTGAGGCGCAACCCGTTGAATATGGGACTTGGTTCCGAAGAAGCCATTCCATAACGGAGAATGGATCTTAATTCAACCGTTCCCGTTCGATCGGTTCGATCGATCCCGACCTATCGGTCCCGACCGAGTCGATAGCGATAGTGTTCCTTTCTCGCGCACCCGTAGACAGCGAACGGGCACGATGTAGGGACGGGCACTACAGTCACAATCCGCTCCGGAATACTCGAGTACGTGTTGGACAAGCCCTCTACGTTGGAAGACGCAACGCAGTAAGCTGTGCAATACTAAGAAAAAACTCTAAGTCACTAGATATTATAAGCATCACAGCTACTATAAACGTCCCAGAAATATCACCACCATCCACCAAGTCAATACAATATCATCCGAAGACAAATTCGGTAACCAGAATAAAATTTACAACTCTAAAATCTCAAATAATATGCAAGGTAAAATCTCTAAAACAAAACTAGGAAATGAACTAGACTAGATCTCTGCAAATCCTAAATCCATCCTGAAATACAACCTATCCTGGCTTTGGGCTTTGGCCCATAGAGGTGGTACAATATCCTCAAGTGTACCTACAACCTATCCTGTCAGGAAGAGAGCAAAGTACAACCCCGACACGAAGTATTAACAATGTAAACTGAAGTGTTACACAATGAACTATGATACAAGCACTGGAACATAAAACTGTAGTACATGAATAACGATCAAACTATAGTACCAGATCCAGAATAATAAACTAGACTACTAGAGTAATCTGTATTTGAAATAACTATCAGAATATGTAAGCGACTAGGATAGTACAGGATGCAAGAGCACTTGAATAATGGCATGGCTTAGAGTCCCACGTGCACGATGTGGGATCTAAGCTATTAAACAATACCTAGCTAATTTAGGATTGGTCACATATCTGTAGTATTTCTCCACCCCTATGTACAATAAGAACACTGAACATGAACGATGAACAATGAACGATGAACGATGAACAGTGAACAATGAACAATGAATAATGTGTCATATGAGAACATGAAGCAAGTCAAAAATATAGTATAAAAGAGTTCGAGTCGGTGTACTTGCCTTGTTCTGAAAGATCGGAAATAGGAAAGCACAGATCTGTATGTCCACATGAGTCAATTGGGGTTTAATTAGGGTCTAAATAATGGCACTAACTAGTTTATTTATTGCTAGCCATAGATACTAATCACATTCTAGTCATTTATCTCTACTAACTCACTACCAGAATAAGTCATTTTAGCGACGCCTAAAGACGTCGCTGAACCAGTTTAGCGACGTATTTAGCGACGTCTTCCTCTTGCGCAGAAACCTTAGTCGCTGTTTGGAAAGACGACGCTGATTGTCGCCAACATCGACATTTACCGATGCAAAGATACGTCGGTAATATACCGACGTTTACCGTCGTTTCGTCGATGAAATAGCGACGTTTATGATGTCGCTATACGTCGGTATTCCCTGGGAAATTACCGACGTTTTTTATGTCGCTATGCTGTCGGTATATA
>JANAVB010025030.1:0-29697 GCA_029216955.1 Iris pallida
GAAACAAGTGTTGGGTTAAATAGGTTTGGAGTAAAGCTACTTAGGGCTCAAGTTTATGATGACGACAAAGGTTAGGGGATTTGTGGGCCATGAAGACTACAAGGAGACTATATAAAGGGAAAATGTAATTTGCCCGCAGCGGACTGGTCCGTCCGTCGCATTGCCGAACACCATTGGCCTCTCCTATATTCACGGTCCCACACCGGTTGACCTGCCATGGGACGGCAGCACGTGCGGACGGCTGGCCGCAGGCGGACAAGGTCGCTTCACTTCTATGAAGGAGGAAAAACACTAAAAAGCAATATGTCCTAATTACCCCTAATCCTAGGTAAGGATTTGTGGGCCATGCATATTTTATTACAAATAAACTAGTCAAGCTCCTGTCCATAGTTCATATGAAATGGGCTGGACTGCTGGACCTGCTCTCTTCAAGATTGTACAGATAGGGGTTTTTTTTTACATCAACTAGCGTTCTGAGATGTAAATTAACAATGAAGGTGGTCCTATCCATCCTCAAGAAAACATTTTGCTAGAGTTCCTTCTCTTTCTTATGATCTCCAAGCCAAGTGTCTTCTTATTGTTAACATATGTCACTTTATAATTGTAAAGAAAAAATATCACTTTCCCTTTAGAAGTTTGTGTCATTTTCATGACAACCTAACAAACACCACACTTCATCCAAAGCTTTCAAAGGCATTGCCTTCTTTTTCAGTTATAAGGGATGCTATAAAGTAGTTTTAATAAATTATGTTGTCTCTCGTCTTTGATAAGAAACTGCGCCTTTCTATTTCTTCCTTTTGAAGCTTTGCAAAGAAAAGAAGCTAAAGACTACAATGTTAGAATGGAAAATACTTCAATGATGAAACCATCTCCAATATTTAGTAACCATTTTTATTCGGATCCTGCAATTTAGAAGCAAAAAATAACTACAGGATTCTTATACTTGGCTGCTGCTTACTTGTTGATTCTTCAAGTCTGGATTATAGAATTTATAGACTCCAAATTAGCCTGCTCATTCTTTCCTTTAGCTTGGTGCAAGTAAGCAGGGTATAATTATATGTTCAAACTAGTATCATGTCATATTTGTCTCGACACCAGGGCCGGCCAGGAGGGTGGATTTTCTATCCGGACATAGTTTTAGTTGTCCATGACCCTTATTGTAGGGATGCAACTTGGGCGGGTTGGATCGGTTTGAGGTCAACCTGAGCCCAACCCGATGAATCATAAACCTAGTCTGAGCCCAAGCCCAATCCGACCTCGGGTTCAACATACGAAGTCTAAGACCAAGTCCGGAGGGTCGGGTTGAGCTCGGGTCCATCAGATTTATCGGGTTCTAATATAATATTTGAAATAATTTTCAACATAAGTAATATTAAACACACAATCAAATAGCAATCAAGCCTTGATCGTTACAAACAATAAGCTGAAATAAGATTTGGGTTAAGGAGTTGAAGAGGTTGGGTGAATAAATTTAGGATTATATTTTATATATATATATATATATATATATATATATATATATATATATATATATATATATATAAGTCGGATTTCGGGTTCTTTGGGTAACCCCGACTCATGAATCAGAGTCCAATCCGATTTTTGATCGGGTTCAAATATTTTAACCTAAACCCAAGTCCGAACCCGAGTATCTTCGATTCTAGTCCAACCCATTAACGGATTTATCCGATCGGGCTTGGGTTTAGCCCGCCCAAGTTGCACCCCTACCTTATTGGAGGACGATCCTGATGGGTCACTCGTCCCCCCGACCTCTGTTGGGAACATGCTGAGTCTGGAGGTTGCCCTAAGTAGAGGGAGTTGTCCAAATCCGAAATCTTGTTTGGTTTAACCCTGAATCGGTCCTTTTGACACCTATAGTACTTCTTATATCATGTCGTATCGTGTTTGTGCCTTTGCGGCATAGCTTACAATGCTCAAATTAAACAAATACAATTTTTATGCGTTAAATGGAATAGCTATGCTTGAATTATAGTCTTGAAAAAAGGGGGCTAAAATGTAACTTGATACCCTCAACTACTATCACGCCCCGATTCCGTCGAATCGATAGTCGTCCCCTGGACGTGATGCCGTGCGAACCTAATTTGCGATCGCACTAGGCATAGTCATAAGGCAATCCGAGACACGAGATCTAAGAGAGTACGCAGACAAATTGAATCACACAGTAATTAAAGGAACTTGATTCTTTATTGATAATGAACATCATTTACAGACTCCGGTACAAGACTCATTGCCGCGCGGGCTACAACATGACTCGATTACAAAAGAGTGCCGATGAGATAGTCGTTCCATACATTGCACACATCCCTCAATATACACAAGTACTCCAGTGACCTGGATGGGAGGGACGCTGAGTCATCTTTCTTGGACTGTCGAGAGCCTTCAAAAGGGGAGTCGCAGAGAAAGTCTTCGACGCACGGCCGAAGCTTCAAAAGTCACGAACGCCGCCGAGCTAGTTGGCGCGTCCTTCCTGGTTCGCGGGACCTGCAAAGAGCGAGGATCAGCACAAAACACATGTACTGGCGAATGGCTAATTAAATCCAAGCTCTGTATTTGATTCAAGAAGTTTCATAAACATGTTAGCTAGCTATTTCAATGATCTTTCTAACCATCCTGCTCGATTTGCATGTTAACATGTTTTGAGGCAAGCATATGAAATTGTGTAACATTAAGCAACTATCACATTTTATCCCGTGTCCCGTGCACTTGTTAAGCAGAGAAGAAAGGGTGTGAAGGCCACTGGCAATGTCAAGCCATCTCGGACTATAGCATTGGTTAGACGACGCCCCTTTCGTGTCGGGTAGCGAGCCCTGTGCGAAAGTGCCCGCATAACTCACGCCGATGAAGGGTTGGCGCTTGCTATTCTCGTTCCTCCCGGGCCGAATCGGTCCCTTGGCCTAGGCAACCGTTCGAGGAAACTACACCTTGTCGACAAGTTGTCCAATGACCGTTTTGCTTACTTAGCCGTATCGTTGCGATAAACGTTAATCGATTCATTCATTGCTTTGCATGGGCTAAGTGGTTTTGCATAAAGAACATGTTTCTATTTCCAATACCAGCAGTTGATAACAAGTTTTTTCGTGAAGAATCGTGCTACGATTTCTTTGATTCTACACTATTATGACAAGCATTCATTTTACTTCACATATTGAGTTTTGAAGTAGAGGGACGAGGCGAAGGAGGTCAGCCACTCGCCTTAGGCTTGCTTCAAGCGAGCGACCGGTTGGCTGCGCTGTCGTCGCCTACGCGATCACCTGCAATCGCATAAGCAACTGATTAGAACACTGTGTATTTCAAGGAATTTCGATATGAATGTGAGCTCGAAAATGCGTCACGAAAACCCATCGAAAATATTCACGAAAAGCGCATTCACGAAAATGAAAGCCAAAGCCAAATCAAGTACGGCATGAAAACCAGAGCAATGGGAGGTCTCTCTCGACTCAGTCGCAGAACCAATCCTCGAGGCACAACCCGCTGAATATGGGACTTGGTTCCGAAGAAGCCATTCCATAACATGGAATGGATCTTAATTTGTAGTGTCCCGTCCCGCAAAGTCAATCGGAGAAATCGAAACGCCGACGGCGTTGGAACTTAGCCTTGCAACGGCTGCTCGAAGGCTCGCTCGTCCGAGGCGACTCCTCGCATAGGTGGGATAGTTTTGGTGAACTTGCCTCATCTTAGCCTTCACTTAATAACTCGTATGTTTTCAACTTGCACAAGTAGGCTAATATAAAAGCTACGAACGCACATAGCTAAGGGAATAATCCTGACCCGTCGGAATGTCTTAGAACATGGAAAACTGGTCCCACGGTCCTTATAGAAGTCGGCTCAGCGGGCTTTCAAATGACACTCGATCCTTCGATCCCGTGGCTTGGGAGAAGGAAGTTGGCTTAAGTTGCTAAGTTGTCCCGACACTTGAAATAGCCTAAGTCGTAACCGTTGGCTGCGTGAATGCTTGAAAAAGCATGCACGGTCTCGTCGTTTTGTCCCAACGCTCGAGTTAGCCTAAGTCATAGGCGTCGCCCGCATGAATGCTTAATAAAGTATGCACGGTCCTGTCCCGCAAGACTTGGCATAGCCTTCGCACGTCCCGTAAGTTAAGTCGTCTAGCACGGCTCGTTGGCTAAGTCTAGGCACGAACTTGGTTGTTCAAGTCGGCCCCTGCTTAGCACGTTCCCTCGACGCGGAGCTCGACGTAGCCTTCGCTCGTCGAGTCATTGCCCGAATAAGTTAGACAAGTTTTGTGCTGGACTATAAAAGCCATTTTTAGCACTGTCCCGCTCTATCTGCGGTTGTCAAGTCGCGTAGTCCCTTGAGAACAAGGCTCGTCGTGTAAAGTATATGACTTGAACGTTTGCGTCGCCTATAGAACCAGGCCTGTCTAAGGCACGAGTTACGGTCGGTTTAGTGAAAAGCTTGCCACGAACAAAGGAAGTCCACGCGACTGGTTGTCGCCGAGATCGGTCCCGCTACTTGGGAGTCTTGCTAAGTCATGATATGTTCCGCACACGAGATTGGTCCCCTGGCTTGGGAGTCTCGCTAAGTCTTGATATGTCCCGTACACGAGATCGGTCCCGCGGCTTGGGAGTCTCGTTAAATCTTGATAGAAAGAAGGAATGCATGGTCATGTTAAGAAAGGATTGGTTAGATCGAGTTGAGACTTGCATGGTCATTGGACAACTTATCGACAAGGTATAGTCTTCTCGAATGATAGCCGGGGTACCGTGATCATTCGGCCCGAGGGAAGCGAGTGTGGCTCAAAGTATGATGCTGGATAACCGCATGGGAGACTTCAGCGCCTCCGGGCTAGCTACCCGTGTAGGGACGAGACCGATATCCCATGAGCCAGTCCAAGATAGCTTGAAATTGCTAGTGACTACTCATGTAGATGTGTCGGCAGATAGGGGCACACCGCGTGTATGCCTTTGGATTTGGGTCTAGAGCTTGAATGCTGGTCTAGTCTGTAATACAATGTCTGGGCCTAAGACTGGGCTGCAGCATAGGCACCGTGCTTGGCACGTTAGATGGCATCGAATTGTTCATGGATTCGTCACTACGGTTTATAAGTCTTGTCTAAGTTAACAAATGAGTTGAACATGAAGGCCGCAAGGCAGTAGCAGGATAAGTCTTGATAAGTTGTGAGGTACGCCCTCAATCTTGAAGCATGTACAAGTCTAAGCAGATCTATAGGCACGAATTAAGTCTAGCGGCATGGCTTGCACGAGTCATCCCATTGCCGTCCTTGGCACTTGAATCGTTGGCACGAGGATTAGTCTAGAGGCGCTTGAGTTTAAACAAAGGTCTTGGCACGGCCGAGTTCGCGTAAGTTGCTCCTCGGCATAGCATTGTCTTGAATATGTCTAAGTTGCGAATAGAATGTGGCACGACCCTGCCGTCCCGAGTTGAAGTTTGGTCGGGTACCTAGGCGATGAGGAACTGCCTCGATCGAAACACATGTTGGTATTGTAGCACGACCATGTCGTTGCACGTCGAGTTGGTTAGACGTCAAGTCTTAAAACTGATCCTAAGGTAAGACTAGAAAGATAATCGAAAGGGTTTAAGCTGCACAAAGTAAATATGAACGTGTCGATTTTGTATGGGTGGACGAGGAGTTCACTCCACCAGTACAGTTGAGTACTGACACCCACACAGTGTTCATGTGCAGGCATAGGTAGAAGCTCGTGGCACGGAGCTCGCTTGGATGCGTCGAGGCACGGAGTTCCTTGGCGACTCGAAGCGTGCGGCCGCGTGGATTGAAGACTTATACAGGACATAATGTATGGATATCGCCTTCCGAAGCTTCCGCTGACATCAAACATTGTATCGAGAGATGAGAGAGAGCAGAGTGAATTATAAATGAGAGAAAAGTGAGCACGAGAGACTTGTAATTCGGCCTTGCGCCCACAAATGTAATCTTGTATTCAATATCAATAAAAGAGTTTCTTTTGAATGACTTGTGTTCATTTGTTCTTGTCTTCAAATTTCGGCTGCATATTCAATGTATCTGCTTGGGACTTCTGTGCGACGACCCCGTCGCCGCCGTTGTAATCGGCCGTTATGGAACCTACCTTGTACGAGCGCAATCTAGGCTCGTGCGACATCACGTCTTAGCGAGGACGATCGCTCTTACGGGAGCGGGGCGTGACATAATGGTATCAGAGCACGGCTTTACGTCCTTGGACTTCACGTCAAATTTTTCAGTTTTGAAAGCTCGTCGTTGGAAAATAAGTGTGCGCTCTCTCTCGATTGTCCCTCGGCATGTCCATACAATAAGTCTAAATATTTTTGAAAGCTCGTACAAGCGTTCAACCAAAACGCATCGGTAGGCTATCGCCGAACGCATCTGTAGGCCTTTGTGCCGAACGATGTTAAACTTGACTCGATAGAAAACACATGCTAAGTTAACATGTCGCGTGTGCGCCTGACTAGTATTGCGTCGACCCTAGCAATTGAGCGTGCAAACTCGGAATATAGTCCGCACGGGATGGTTATACGGCACAACTTTGTCCGCGCGTCGCGCACCTCGACCTTTTGGTGCAACGAGTTACGAGCGATATCAGGTATCGTTCGGTCGGGAACGAAGCTGCACTTAGAGTGTCTATCGATAGGAATGCTATCGAGTTAACGCTTAGGCGTACACGAAAGATTGGCTTGGATTTCGAGGAAATAGTACGAACGACTTAGTGCGTCGATGCGACGTGAGCGATTACGCTAGGGATTCGTCAAACGAATCCGAAGGATGTCTTAGTGAATGACGTGAACGTGATAGTAGGCTAGATCGGATGGCTCGAATCCGAGTGGTGTATGGATTTTATTGGAAATCATTCGAGCAAATATTGAGGATAACGAGTATGTCGACGAGGCGATGCGATCGCGCAAAGCCTTAGAACGCGTCACGCTTAGTTGATCGTGACTTCGAATGTCCCGAACGAGATGTCGTCGGACAACTTGTGATCGAGGCAACACGTGTTATGAAATGATTCAGAACGATGAATAAAAATGAATGGTCTTGATCGAGAAAACTTAGAGGATCGCGCGTACGATATCGGATTGATGCGAATGAAATGTGACTTGAGTTTTGAACAACAATCTTGAAACGAGCTTGAGGAATATCGATCGAACTTGATCTTGTTGTGGAATATCCAACTCGGACAATAGCATCAACGTACGACTCGAAATTGGTTGTAAAGGAAGATCGTCAGGTTACGCATATCGTCGATGGTATTGAGGCGTATCAAAGATCGATATGCGATAACTCGGGGGTACTCTGACTCGACGAATGACGATCGTGCAAATGTCATTGTTTCGATGGATGCTATACTCAGAATATTGAAACGTATCGAGGAAAAGATAAACTTGGCTCGAGGATTTTCTAGTTGAATGAATGACGATTGGACTATCGAACTTGAATTGAATGAAAATAAAATATTTGGAATTACTTCGTCGATAACCACAACTTCGACATTCTTGTCTTATGCGAGCGCAACTCCAGCCTCGCACATGCGTTGCGCCGATTTAAGACGATCACTCCGCGTGAGCGCTGGTATAGTGATTCATACAGCGGGAGTGATTGAACTTGGATGGCGTGGCAATCTGATTGCTTCGGCTTGTGGTTTGACACGAAGGTAGACTCGAGAATGAATTAGCATGTTGACGGTTGAATTTGAGGATTGAGTAGGTCCAATCCGCGTATCGAGAATGAGTTAGTCTAAACTCAAACAAGAGTTACGCCCCGATAAGAATGATTATTCCGCGGGAGCGTTGCATGGTGATTCATGAACCGCCGTGGATAATCGGACTTACGTGAGATTGGGGCGCAACGTATTGTCGAGCTAGATGACCTCGTGATCGAATACATGAATTGGTTAGAATTGGTAATTTGAATGGATTCGAATACGCGCAACGAATGCATTGATGAGAATAGGCGATCATGCTCGATGTTTAGAAATCTGAGTGACGCGAGCTTGGGTAGAAAATCCCGTACTACCGACTTTGGTTTGACCCTAGGATTGGGGTCAGTGTTGGCATTATTGTTGGGGAACTATGATTCCAATCCTGACATTGACTTAGCCTCGAAAAGATGGCCTAGCGGTTAGGCGAAACGCCCCTGTTACAAGAGTTATCAATCGAAAAATTGATCTTGAGGATCGGTGTGAATGGATAGTATGAATTACGAACGTAGGAAACCCTGCTCACGAGACTCGGCTGACATGCATATATTTTAGGGATGTAATCCCCCTAAATTTCTACTGTGATTTTTTTTCTATTTAAAATTTCGTATTTTATTTTTCATATCTATACGTCGCACATGAGTCACTTTGTCGTATTTACGTAGCGTGCGAAATTCGCGTTTCATAATTTCTCGACGAGTGCGAATATGTGTCGAGGTACATATTTTAGAAAAACATTTTATTATAAAATTTTATTTTAATAGGAAAGTACATTTTCAAAATAATAGGTGGTAAATATTTTTACTTCTAAAAAAGAAAAAAGAGAGCCACTTGTTCGTCATTTAAAAATAAATGGTGATTTGAAAATTTTGGTTTAATATTTTGCGGAATGTAAAAAAATTTGCTTATTAATAAATTTTGTTATTTACAAAAGCTAGTTTATGAAGTAATATTTAAGTATTTATAATGATTTTCGAAATTAATTATTTCCATATTTATTTAATTATGAAAATAATATTTGAGATTATGTTAAATATAATATTTGATTTGCGATGGTAAATTTAATTGCAAAAGATCTTATTGGCTTTATTTAAAATATTTTAAATTAAGTATGAAATTAATTTGGATTTGGATTTGATTTGAATTGACTTTAAATTTATTTGATTACATGATGAATTATCTACTGGGTATTTAAATAAAACCCAATTCCTATCTAACTGGGAATTCCCACCTCCTATAAAAGGAGAGGTACTCCTCCAGAAATTTGGCATCCACAAGTGCATTGTGTCTGTGCCTCACCTCCTCCACTATATTTTTTCATACAAATACAATATTTGTTCCGTATCCGACAACCCCGGATACCCCGTCCGTGTCTCGCAGGACACGACGGTTCTGTCATCACCACCCTCGTCTCCCCGAATCCCGCCGTCGTCGTCATCATCCTCACCACGTCCATCGCCACTCCAACACCATAACAACAAAAAAATATCGTGTCCCCGTGTCTGTGTCCCCGTTCATCATCACAACCACCACCAAAACCAGCCGAACAACCACCAAGCCCCACACCACCGTTCCGACTCTACTGCCAACGCCACCAACTCCACTGCCAACCACCGTGGCCAACACCCCCGACGCCATCACCACCGTCATCCCGACCACCAATCCATCATAGACATTTCCGCTGCCACGGACCACATCCCAGGCCCCAACACCACCGACACCACCACGTCATCATCTCCGTCAACCCGTCCCGACACAACCACCTCCCAAAAACCACCACCACCGTCACCATGACGACCACAACAAAAGAAAGAAGAAGAAGGGGAGAAACCAGACCCAAACCCTCACCTGACCCGGCCTCGACCTGGCGACAGCTGCGAGCTCGTGCCTTCCCCGCTTCTCCGTCGCCTCCTCCACCCGATTTGTGATCGCCGCCGCATCTCGACGTCACCCGACCTCGTAGACCGGCTGGATCTTCCCCCGCGCGCCGGTGAACACCGCACCCCCACATCCGAGCGCCACCCCGACCGTGTCGCCGAGACCCGGCCGTTTCCTCCTCGCGCGGTTGCTCCGCCGCGCCTCCGCCAGGGATCCATCACCCAGTCGCGCCCCATCCTCTTTCTCCTCCGCAGCGCTGCGGCGCCACCCGCCGCTGTCTTCGCCGCTGGCCACCCGGACGATCCGCCGTTGGAAAACCCTAACTCCCAAAGAACCGATCAACCACCGATCTCGCCGATCTCCGCCGCCCCCTTTCACCTCTCCGCCTCCACCCGAACTCCGGCGCCTGCGCCTGTCCGCGTCCCGGCGAGCTCCACCGCCGAGAACTCCGGAGCTGACACGCCCCTCCGCCGAGGTGAGTCCCGATCGCCGACCCGCTCTCTCTCTCTCTCACTCTCCGTCGAAATTAGGGGTGGGGAAGAACTGATGAGTTTTTTTTTATAGTTATCTTATATTATTAAGTTTATTATTATTATTATTATTATTATTATTATTACAACAGTTATTAAGTTTATTATTATTATTATTATTATTATTATTACAGTTATTAAGTTTATTATTATTATCATTATTATTAATACTATTACTGGTATTATTGTTATTAGCATTATTATTATATTATTATTATTTTTAGAAATTAGTAGTGTATTATTTTGTTATTTAAATAAAAGGATAACGTATATTTTTTCCAAAAAATTATTTTTACTATATTTTAGTAAAATATATTGACTAACGGGGAGTTACTTTCTACAAAAATATATATTATATATATGATCCTAAAAACGAATTTCGATATTTTCATAATTGACTAATAAAAACATGGTTTCCTAAACTTGTGAGGTATATAGATTAATTTTAAATAGATATTTAAAATTATTTTGACTAATAAAAAGATATTTTTCCAATTGTATATATAAAATATTTTCAAGTATATTTACGTGAAAGTATTATAAAAATATTTTCTAAAATTAGTATATGTATATATCTCCACAGATTCTCCTCAATTATCCCTTTGATCACGACTAATCGTGCATTTCTTTTTCTCGGGAATTTCGGACCATGCTGCATCGACCATGGCTATTGGACAGAATATGACTTGCTCAATCACCGCACCACACCAGCCGACCTACCAGGCAAGATACCTTGCCACAATTTACTGTTTATAAATTAGTTGTATTTTATTTATTACATATCACTGTTCAATTATTTCTAGTTCATGATTACTGCCTGCTCAGTGATATTAGTTGTACCTTGTTATTTACCTTTGATTGCATATGGACTTAGAGTTAAGGGACTACCACTAGCTTAGTGCATTGCATAAACTTTGACACTGATGTGCCACGAGATGTGTGAGTTATGAGTAGCATATAGTCTACGGACTTGCGTGTTGGCTGATCACTGATGCGTGCAGGACGTGCGTTAGGTCTAACTGTCAATAGTTGTATGTTAGAAGACTTGACAGTTAGTAGTGTTACATGGTCGTGGATACGACATGATAGGTACATTGGGTGGGGAGAACATTTCCTTATCGTATGGGCTTCTATTGCACTTCTCTTGTAACCCGGAAGCTCCGTTGGAGATACGGGTATGAGCCTCTCAGGTTGGCCACTGTCATTTTTGAACGTCATGCTCTCGGTCACTGGTGCCCAAGTGGGGACTATACCAGAACCCATTTACAGCCAGGGCCCATGCGACAAAAGGTTTGTTCTCACTGCATGTTCACTTTAGTTGGTTAGATTACCTTATAGTGTCTTGTCACTTTCTTTGATTGTGGCATGTTTATATTCAGTATTTATATGGCATGTTGATGTATCTTGTTACGTCCCTCTGAGGACCTGGTTATCTCGCCAGGTGTGTGTTTCGTGATTTCTTGCAGGTGCTCTAGCTAAGGCCATTCCTTCCTTCGTGGTGATTGCTCTTGGACTCGCCATTGCTCTCGCTTGCTAAATTTTTTTTCCTTGTATATTTTTCCATATTTAATTTGGTTGGTAGTGGACTTTGTCTCCGCCCAACTATTGTGTACATGACAAATTCAAAGTTACTTTTATATCATATTTATCTTTGTGGATGAGATTTAGTACCTTGGTTACTGCATTTACAGCTTATGTATATATACGAGGGTCCATATACTTCGTATGTATACAGCTGGCATGATTACATTCTAGTCCTACGTATTTTAGGACTGGGGCGTTACAAGGGATGCCTGGGTATGTGCACGAGGCGACTCGAGTGAGAATGACAAATTCTCTATCATGCGGCTTGGCTGAATGCATGTATTTTGGGGACGCTTGGAATGCGTGCACGATCCAGCCAAGTGATACAATGAGTTCAAGCAAGACTTAAAAAATGGGAGTGTGTCGAGATCTTGAAATCATGTTAACGAAAAGTTTGATAGTCATGAGAGCGTGGCTCGAAATTGAGGGAACGCATAGGCAAAATGTGTACGATTAAGTCTTGGCCATAGAAATGGTAGGATGGCTTGTCTTCAGGAAAGTCTCGAGGACGAGACTTGTTCTGAGTGGTGTATGTTGTAGTGCCCCGTCCCGTAAAGTCAATCGGAGGAATCGAAACGCCGACGACGTTGGAACTTAGCCTTGCAACGGCTGCTCGAAGGCTCGCTCGTCCGAGGCGACTCCTCGCATAGGTAGGGTAGTTTCGGTGAACTTGCCTCATCTTAGCCTTCACTTAATAACTCGCATGTTTTCAACTTGCACAAGTAGGCTAATATAAAAGCTACGAACGCACATAGCTAAGGGAATAATCCCGACCCGTCGGAATGTCTTAGAACATGAAAAACTGGTCCCACGGTCCTTATAAAAGTCGGCTCAGCATGCTTTCAAATGACACTCAATCCTTCGATCCCGTGGCTTGGGAGAAGGAAGTTGGCTTAAGTTGCTAAGTTGTCCCGACACTTGAAATAGCATAAGTCGTAGGCGTCGCCTGCATGAATGCTTGAGAAAGCATGCACGGTCCCGTCGTTTTGTCCCAACGCTCGAGTTAGCCTAAGTCATAGGCGTCGCCCACATGAATGCTTAATAAAGCATGCACGGTCCTGTCCCGCAAGGCTAGGCATAGTCTTCGCATGTCCCGTAAGTTAAGTCGTCTAGCACGGCTCGTTGGCTAAGTCTAGGCACGAACTTGGTTGTTCAAGTCGGCCCCTGCTTAGCACGTTCCCTCGACGTGGAGCTCGGCGTAGCCTTCGCTCGTCGAGTCGTTGCCCGAATAAGTTAGACAAGTGTTGTGCTGGGCTATAAAAGCCATTTCTAGCACTGTCCCGCTCTATCTGTGGTTGTCAAGTCGCGTAGTCCCTTGAGAACAAGGCTCGTCGTGTAAAGTATATGACTTGAGCGTTAGCGTCGCCTATAGAACCAGGCCTGTCTAAGGCACGAGTTACGGTCGGTTTAGTGAAAAGCTTGCCACGAACAAAGGAAGTCCACACGACTGGTTGTCACCGAGATCGGTCCCGCTACTTGGGAGTCTCGCTAAGTCATGATTTGTTCTGCACACGAGATCTGTCCCCTGGCTTGGGAGTCTCGCTAAGTCTTGATATGTCCCGCACACGAGATCGGTCCCGCGGCTTGGGAGTCTCGTTAAGTCTTGATAGAAAGAAGGAATGCATGGTCATGTTAAGAAAGGATTGGTTAGATCGAGTTGAGACTTGCAAGGTCATTGGACAAATTATCGACAAGGTGTAGTGTCATGCCCCGCTCCCGTTGGAGCGATCGTCCTCGCTAAGGCGTGATGCCGCACGAGCCTAGATTGCGCTCGTGCAAGGCAGGTTCCATAACGGTCGATTTCAGCAGCGGCGACGGGGTCGTCGCACAGAAGCCCCAAGCAGATACATTGAATATGCAGCGGAAATTTGAAATAAGAACACATGAACACAAGTCATTCAAAAGAAACTCTTTTATTGATATTGAATACAAGATTACATTTGTGGGCGCAAGGCCGAATTACAAGTCTCTCGTGCTTACTTTTCTCTCATTTACAATTCACTCTGCTCTCCCGCATCTCTCGATACAATATTTGATGTCAGCGGAAGCTTCGGAAGGCGATGTCCATACATTATGTCCTGTATAAGTCTTCAATCCACGCGGCCACATACTTCGAGTCGCCAAGGAACTCCGTGCCTCGACGCATCCAAGCGAGCTCCGCGCCACGAGCTTCTACTTGTGCCTGCACATGAACACTGTGTGGGTGTCAGTACTCAACTGTACTGGTGGAGTGAGCTTCTCGCCCACCCATACATAACCGACACGTTCATTTACTTTGTGCAGTTTTAAACCCTTTCGATTGTCTTTCTAGTCTTGTCTTAGGATTCATTTTAAGACTTGATGTCTAACCAACTCGACGTGCAACGACAGAGTCGTGCTACAATACCGTGTATTTCGATCGAGGCAGTGCCTCATCGCCTAGGTACTTAACCAAACTTCAACTCAGGACGGCAGGGTCGTGCCACATTCTATTCGCAACTTAGACATATTCAAGACAACGCTATGCCGAGGAGTAACTTACGCGAACTCGGCCGTGCCAAGACCTTTGTTTAAACTCAAGCGCCTCTAGACCAATCCTCGTGCCAATGATTCAAGTGCCAAGGATGGCAATAGGACGACTCGTGCAGGCCGTACCGCTAGACTTGATTCATGTCTTAAGATCTGCTTAGACTTGTCCGTGCTTCATGATTGAGGGCGTGCCTCGCAACATATCAAGACTTTATCATGCTACCACCTTGCGGCCTTCCGGATCTACTCATTTGCTAACTTAGACAAGACTTGTGAAACATAGTGTTGATTACATGAATATCCCGATGCCATCTATCGTGCCAAGCACGGTGCCTATGCTGCAGCCCAGTCTTAGGCCCAGACCTTGTGTTACCGACTAGACCTGCATTCAAGCTCTAGACCCAAATCCAAAGGCATACACGCGGTGTGCCGCTATCTGCCGACACATCTACATGAGTGGTCACTAGCAATTTCAAGCTATCTTGGACATGGCTCGTGGGATATCGGCCTGTACCTACACGGGTAGCTAGCCCGGTGGGGCCGAACTCTCCCATTCGGTCATCCAGCATCCTACTTTGAGCCACACTCGCTTCCCCCTGGCCGAATGATCCCGACGCCCCGGTGATCACTCGAGAAGACTACACCTTGTCGACAAGTTGCCCAATGACCATGCATACTCGATCTATCTAGTCTATCCAGTCCTTTCTTAACATGACCATGCATTCCTTCTTTCTATCCAGACTTAACGAGACTCCCAAGCCGTGGGACCGATCTCGTGTGCGGGACATATCAAGACTTAGCGAGACTCCCAAGCCAGGGGACCAATCTCGTGTGCAGGACATATCAAGACTTAATGAGACTCCCAAGCCGCGGGACCGATCTCGTGTGCGGGACATATCAAGACTTAGCGAGACTCCCAAGTAGCGAAATCGATCTCGGCGACAACAAGTCGCGTGGACTTCCTTTGTTCGTGGCAAGCTTTTCACTAAACCGACAGTAGCTCGTGCCTTAGACAGACCCGATTCTCTAGGCGACGCTAACGCTCAAGTCATATACTTTACACGACGATCCTTGTTCTCAAGGGACTACGCGACTTGACAACCGCAGCTAGAGCGGGACAGTACTAGAAATGGCTTCGATAGCCCAACACAACTCTTGTCTAACTTATTCGGGCAACGACTCGACGAGCAAAGGGTACACCGAGCTTCGCATCGAGGGAACGTGCTAGGCACGGGGTCGACTTGGACAACCAACTTTTCGGGTGCCTAGACTTAAGCCAACGAGCCGTACGAGACAACTTAACTTGCGGGACATGCGAAGGCTATGCCAAGCCTTGCGGGACAGGACCGTGCATGCTTTGTTAGGCATACATGCGGGCGACGCCTATGACTTAGGCTAATTCGAGTGTCGAGACAAATCGACGGGACCGTGCATGCTTTACCAAGCATTCACGCAGGCGACGCCTATGACTTAGGCTATTTCAAGTGTCGAGGCAACTTAGCAACTTAAGCCAACTTCCTTCTCCCAAGCCACGGGATCGAAGGATCGAGTGTCATTTGAAAGCACGCTGAGCCGACTTCTATGAAGACCGTGGGACCATTTTCCATGTTCTAAGACATTCTGACGGGTCGGGATTATTCCCTTAGCTATGTGCGTTCGTAGCTTTTATATTAGCCTACTTGTGCAAGTTGAAAATATTGCGAGTTATTATATGAAGGCTAAGATGAGGCAAGTTCACCGAAACTACCCCACCTGTGCGAGGAGTCGCCTCGGACGAGCGAGCCTTCGAGCAGCCATTTCAAGGCTAAGTTCCAACGCCGTCGGCTTTTCGATTTCTCCGATTGACTTTGCGGGACGGGCACTACAACATACACCACTCAGAATAAGTCTCGTCCTCGAGACTTTCCTGAAGGTAAGCCATCCTACCATTTCTATGGCCAAGACTTAATCGTGCACACTCCGTCTATACGTTTCCTCAATTCCGAGCCACGCTCGTACTACAATCAATCTTTCCTTTAACACGATTCCAAGATCTCGACACTCTAACATTTTCAAGTCTTGCTTTGCTTGAACTTATTGTATCACTTGGCTGGATCGTGCACGCATTCTAAGCATCTCCAAAATACATACATTCAGCCAAGCCGCATGATAGAGAATTTGTCATTCTCACTCGAGTCGCCTCGTGCACATACCCAGGCGTCCCTGAAATATATGCATGTCAGCCGAGTCTCGTGAGCAGGGTTTCCTACGTTCGTGATTCATGCTATCCATTCAAACCAATCCTCAAGATCAATCCTTCAATTGATAACACTTGCAACAGGGGTGTCTTGCCTATCCGCTAGGCCAATCTTTACGAGGCTAAGTCAATGTCAGGATTGGAATTATAGTTCCCCAACAATAATGCCAACACTGACCCCAATCCTAGGGTCAAACCAAAGTCGATAGTGCGGGATTTTCTACCCAAGCTCGTGTCACTCGGATTTCTAAACATCGAGCACGATCACCTATTTCATGTCAAGGCATTCGTTGCACAGCGTAACGAAATCAAATCCATTCAGATCACCAATTCTAACCAATTCATGTATTCGATCACGAGGTCATCTAGCTCGATAATACGTTGTGCCCTAATCTCATGCGAGTCCGATTATACGCGGTAGTTCATGAATTACCATGCAACGCACCCGCAAAATAATTATTCTCATCGGGGCGTAACTCCTATTTGAGTCCAGACTCATTCATTCTCGGTACGCGGATTGGACCTACTCAATCCTCAAGTTCAATTCTTCAAGCACACAAATTCATTCTTGAGTCACCTTCACGTCAAACCACAAGTCGAAGCATACAAATTGCCATGCCATGCAAGTTCGATCACCCCCGCTGTATGAATCACCATACCAGCGCTCACGCGGAGTGATCGCCCTAATCGGCATGACGCATGTGCGAGGCTGGAGTTGCGCTCGCATAAGACAAGAATGTCGACGTTGGGGTTATCGTCGAAGCAAATCCAAGCATTTTATTTTTCATCCAAGCCAAGTTCGATAGTCCATTCGTCATTTGTTCTACTAGAAAATCCTCGAGCCATGTCTATCATTTCCTCGACATGTTTCAACATCCCGAGTATAGCATCCATCGAAACAATGACATTTGTACGATCGTCATTTGCCGAGTCAGAGTTCCCCCGAGTTATCGCATATCGATCTTTGATACGCCTCAATACCATCGACGATATGCGTAACCTGACGATCTTCCTTTGCAACCAATTTCGAGTCGTGCGACTAATGCTAATGTCCGAACTGGATATACTACCATTCCTCGATATTCAAGATCAAGCTCAGTCGCTCTTCCTCAAGCTCGTTTCAAGATCGTTGTTCAAAATTCAAGTCACATTTCATTTGAATAAATCCAAAATCGTACGTGCAATCCTCGAGCTTCCTCGATCAAGAAATTCACTTTTATTCGTCATTTCGAATTGTTTTCTAACTTGCGTTGCCCGTTCACAAGTTGTCCGACGACATCTCGTTCGGGACATTCGAAGTCACGACCAACTAGGCGTGACGCGTTCTAAGGCTTTGCGCGATTGCATCGCCTCGCCGATATACTCGTCGTTACTCGTAATCCTCAATCTTGCTCGAATGATTTCCAAGAAAATCCATGCACTACTCAGATTCGAGCCATACGATCTAGTCCTCAATCACATTCGCATCATTTGTTAAGACATCCTTCAGATTCGTTCGACGAATCTCTAGCGTAATCACTCACGTCGCATCGACGTACTAAATTGTTCGCACTATTTCTTTGAAATCCAAGTCAATCCTCTATGTACGCCTAAGCGTTAACTCGATAGTGTTCCTATCGATAGACACTCTAAGTGTAGCTCGTTCCCGATCGAGCGGTACTTGATATCGCTTGCAACTCGTTTGCACCAAAAGTTGAGGTGCACGATACGCGACGCAACTTAGCCAAAAGGCCGTACGCATGGCTATCCCGTGCGGACTATATTCGAGTTTGTATGCTCAATTGCTAGGGTCAACGCATGACTAATTAGGCACGCATGCGACATGTTAACTTTAGCACGTGTTTTCATTCGATTCCTGTTTGACACCGTTCGGCACAAAGGCCGACCGATGCATTCGGCGATAGCCTACCGATGCGTTTGGTTGAACGCTTGTACGAGCTTTTGAAAATATTTAGACTTATTGTATGGACATGCCGAAGGACATTCGAGAGAGAGCGCACACTTCTTTTTCCAACGACGAGCTTTCAAAACTTAGAAATTCAACTTGAAGTCCAAGGACGTAAAGCCGTGCTCTGATACCAATATGTCACGCCCCGCTCTCGTAGGAGCGATCGTCATCGCTAAGACGTGATGCCGTATGAGCCTAGATTGCGCTCATAAAAGGCAGGTTCCATAACGGTCGATTTCAGCGACGGCGACGGGGTCGTCGCACAGAAGCCCTAAACAGATACATTGAATATGCAGCAGAAATTTGAAACAAGAAAACATGAACACAAGTCATTCAAAAGAAACTCTTTTATTGATATTGAATACAAGATTACATTTATGGGCACAAGGCCGAATTACAAGTCTCTCGTGCTCATTTTTCTCTCATTTACAATTCACTCTGCTCTCCCTCATCTCTCGATACAATGTTTGATGTCAGCGGAAGCTTCGGAAGGTGATGTCCATATATTATGTCCTGTATAAGTCTTCAATCCACGCGGCCGCACACTTCGAGTCGCCAAGGAACTCCGTGCCTCGACGCATCCAAGCGAGCTCCGCGCCACGAGCTTCTACCTGTGCCTGCACATGAACACTGTGTGGGTGTCAGTACTCAACTGTACTGGTGGAGTGAGCTTCTCGCCCACCCATACATAACCGACACGTTTATTTACTTTGTGCAGTTTTAAACCCTTTCGATTGTCTTTCTAGTCTTGTGTTAGGATTCATTTTAAGACTTGACGTCTAACCAACTCGACGTGCAACGACAGAGTCGTGCTATAATACCGTGTATTTCGATCGACGCAGTGCCTCATCGCCTAGGTACTTGACCAAACTTTAACTCGGGACGGCAGGGTCGTGCCATATTCTATTCGCAACTTAGACATATTCAAGACAACGCTATGCCGAAGAGCAACTTACGCAAACTCGGCCGTGCCAAGACCTTTGTTTAAACTCAAGCGCCTCTAGACCAATCCTCATGCCAATGATTCAAGTGCCAAGGATGGCAATGGGACGACTCGTACAGGCCGTGCTGCTAGACTTGATTCGTGTCTTAAGATCTGCTTAGACTTGTCCGTGCTTCATGATTGAGGGCGTGCCTCGCAACATATCAAGACTTTATCATGCTACCGCCTTGCGGCCTTCCGGATCGACTCATTTGCTAACTTAGACAAGACTTGTGAAACATAGTGTTGATTACATGAATATCCCGATGCCATCTATCGTGCCAAGCACGGTGCCTATGCTGCAGCCCAGTCTTAGGCCCAGACCTTGTGTTACCGACTAGACCTGCATTCGAGCTCTAGACCCAAATCCAAAGGCATACACGCGGTATGCTGCTATCTGCCGACACATCTACATGAGTGGTCACTAGCAATTTCAAGCTATCTTGGACATGGCTCGTGGGATATCGGCCTGTATCTACACGGGTAGCTAGCCCGGTGAGGCCGAACTCTCCCATGCGGTCATCCAGCATCCTACTTTGAGCCACACTCGCTTCCCCCGGGCCGAATGATCCC
Source organism: Iris pallida (assembly GCA_029216955.1). Taxonomy (NCBI): domain Eukaryota; kingdom Viridiplantae; phylum Streptophyta; class Magnoliopsida; order Asparagales; family Iridaceae; genus Iris; species Iris pallida. The sequence continues at coordinate 19,928 of JANAVB010025030.1, forward strand.
GGCGCCCCGGTGATCACTCGAGAAGACTACACCTTGTCAACAAGTTACCCAATGACCATGCATACTCGATCTATCCAGTCTATCCAGTCCTTTCTCAACATGACCATGCATTCCTTCTTTCTATCGAGACTTAACGAGACTCCCAAGTCGTGGGACCGATCTCGTGTATGGGACATATCAAGACTTAGCGAGACTCCCAAGCCAGGGGACCGATCTCGTGTGTAGGACATATCAAGACTTAATGAGACTCCCAAGCCGCAGGACCGATCTCGTGTGCGGGACATATCAAGACTTAGCAAGACTCCCAAGTAGCGGGACTGATCTCGGCGACAACAAGTCGCGTGGACTTCGTTTGTTCGTGGCAAGCTTTTTACTAAACCGACCGTAGCTCGTACCTTAGACAGACCCGATTCTCTAGGCGACGCTAACGCTCAAGTCATATACTTTACACGACGAGCCTTGTTCTCAAGGGACTACGCGACTTGACAATCGCAGCTAGAGTGGGACAGTGCTAGAAATGGCTTCGATAGCCCAACACAACTCTTGTCTAACTTATTCGGGCAACAACTCGACGAGCAAAGGCTACGCCGAGCTTCGCATCGAGGGAACATGCTAGGTACGGGGTCGACTTGGTCAACCAACTTTTCGGGTGCCTAGACTTAAGCCAACGAGCCGTACGAGACGACTTAACTTACGGGACGTGCGAAGGCTATGCCAAGCCTTGCGGGACAGGACCGTGCATGCTTTGTTAGGCATACATGCGGGCGACGCCTATGACTTAGGCTAATTCGAGTGTCGGGACAAATCGACGGGACCGCGCATGCTTTACCAAGCATTCACGCAGGCGACACCTATGACTTAGGCTATTTCAAGTGTCGAGGCAACTTAGCAACTTAAGACAACTTCCTTCTTCCAAGCCACGGGATCGAAGGATCGAGTGTCATTTGAAAGCACGCTGAGCCGACTTCTATGAAGACCGTGGGACCATTTTCCATGTTCTAAGACATTCTGACGGGTCGGGATTATTCCCTTAGCTATGTGCGTTCGTAGCTTTTATATTAGCCTACTTGTGCAAGTTGAAAACATTGCAAGTTATTATGTGAAGGCTAAGATGAAGCAAGTTCACCGAAACTACCCCACCTGTGCGAGGAGTCGTCTCGGACGAGCGAGCCTTCGAGCAGCCGTTGTAAGGCTAAGTTCCAACGCCGTCGGCGTTTCGATTTCTCCGATTGACTTTGCGGGACGGGATACTACATGTAGTCTTCTCGAATGATAGCCGGGGCGCCGGGATCATTCGGCCCGGGGGAAGCGAGTGTGGCTCAAAGTAGGATGCTGGATAACCGCATGGGAGACTTTGGCGCCTCCGGGCTAGCTATCCGTGTAGGGACGAGACCGATATCCCACGAGCCAGTCCAAGATAGCTTGAAATTGCTAGTGACCACTCATGTAGATGTGTCGACAGATAGCGGCACACCGCGTGTATGCCTTTGGATTTGGGTCTAGAGCTTGAATGCTGGTCTAGTCTGTAATACAATGTCTGGGCCTAAGACTGGGCTGCAGCATAGGCACCGTGCTTGGCACGTTAGATGGCATCGAATTGTTCATGGATTCGTCACTACGGTTCACAAGTCTTGTCTAAGTTAACAAATGAGTTGAACATGAAGGCCGCAAGGCAGTAGCAGGATAAGTCTTGATAAGTTGCGAGGCACGCCCTTAATCTTGAAGCATGTACAAGTCTAAGCAGATCTATAGGCACGAATCAAGTCTAGCGGCACGGCCTGTACGAGTCATCCCATTGCCGTCCTTGGCACTTGAATCATTGGCACGAGGATTGGTCTAGAGGCGTTTGAGTTTAAACAAAGGTCTTGGCACGGCCGAGTTCGCGTAAGTTGCTCCTCGGCATAGCATTGTCTTGAATATGTCTAAGTTACGAATAGAATGTGGCACGACCCTGCCGTCCCGAGTTGAAGTTTGGTCGGGTACCTAGGCGATGAGTTACTGCCTCAATCGAAACACACGTTGGTATTGTAGCACGACCATGTCGTTGCACGTCGAGTTGGTTAGACGTCAAGTCTTAAAACTGATCCTAAGGCAAGACTAGAAAGACAATCGAAAGGGTTTAAGGTGCACAAAGTAAATATGAACGTGTCGATTTTGTTTGGGTGGGCGAGGAGCTCACTCCACCAGTACAGTTGAGTACTGACACCCACACAGTATTCATGTGCAGGCACAGGTAGAAGCTCGTGGCGCGGAGCTCGCTTGGATGCGTCGAGGCACGGAGTTCCTTGGCAACTCGAAGCGTGCGGCCGCGTGGATTGAAGACTTATACATGATATAATGTATGGACATCGCCTTCCGAAGCTTCCGTTGACATCAAACATTGTATCGAGAGATGAGAGAGAGCAGAGTGAATTGTAAATGAGAGAAAAGTGAGCACGAGAGACTTGTAATTCGGCCTTGCGCCTACAAATGTAATCTTGTATTCAATATCAATAAAAGAGTTTCTTTTGAATGACTTGTGTTCATGTGTTCTTGTCTTCAAATTTTCGCTGCATATTCAATGTATCTGCTTGGGACTTCTGTGCGACGACCCCGTCGCCGTCGCTGTAATCGGTCGTTATGGAACCTGTCTTGCACGAGCGCAATCTAGGCTCGTGAGGCATCATGCCTTAGCGAGGACGATCGCTCCTACGAGAGCGGGGCGTGACATAATTCAACCGTTCCCGTTCGATCGACTCGGCCGATTCCGACCTATCGGTCCCGACCGAATCGATAGCGACAGTGTTCTTTTCTCGCGCACCCCGTGGACGGAGACGGGGCACGATGTAGGGACGAGGCACTACACCATAACCAACTAATAAAAAGTTTCGTCCTCGAAACTTAAAGATAGAGCCTACCTCTACGAGAATAACGAAGGAAATTTCTCCTTCATTTTCGATTCAAGCTCCCACGTCGACTCTTCGACCGAATGGTTCCTCCAGAGGATGCGGACGAGAGGGATCGCTCGATTGCGCAGCATCTTATCCTTGCGTTCTATGATTTGAACTGGTTCTTCGACGTAGGATAAGTCAGACTTTAGCTCCACCTGGCCAAAATCTACCACGTGGCTCGGGTCGTGCACATACTTTCGCAGTTGAGAGACATGGAAGACATTGTGTACACCTTCGAGCACCGACGATAAGGCAATTTTATAGGCCACTGTGGCGACCCGCTCGAGTATTTCGAACGGCCCAACGAATCTCGGGCTCAACTTCCCCTATGCGCCGAACCGAGTAACTCCCCACATGGACGACACTTTGAGAAATACGTGATCGTCTACTTGAAACTCGAGGGGGCGACGATGAACGTCTGCATAGCTTTTCTGACGACTCTGTGCGGTCTTTAATCTTTCCCGAATGAGCCGAATCTTCTGCACGGTCTGTTCAACCAGTTCCGGACCGATAATCTGTCGCTCTCCAACTTCGTCCCAACAAATGGGTGATCGGCACTTGCGCCCGTACAAGGCTTCATACGGCACCATTTGAATGCTGGATTGATAGCTATTGTTGTATGCAAATTCGGCCAGAGGTAAATGATTATCCCAGCTTGATTTGAAGTTAATTGCGCAGAGTCGTAGCATGTCTTCGAGAATCTGATTGACGTGCTCCGTTTGGCCGTCGGTCTGAGGATGGTAAGATGAGCTGAACTGCAACTTGGTACCCAGCACCGACTGAAGGCTACTCCAGAATCGCGACATGAACCGTGAATCCCGATCGGAGACGATGGATACTGGAACTCCGTACAGCCGTACTATCTCATCAAGATATATTTGTGCCAGGCGATCAACGCTCTGAGTAACTTTGATGGCAATAAAATGCACTGACTTGGTTAATCGATCGACGATGACCCAGATAGCATCATTTCCTCGCGGCGTCTTCGGCAGACCAACAATGAAATCCATGCACACGTGCTGCCACTTCCATTCTGGAATCGCCAGATTCTGCATCTTTCCGCCCGGTCTTTGGTGCTCAGCTTTCACCTGCTGATAGGCCATGCATTGCGACACGAAGAGTGCCACATCTCTTTTCATCCCGTGCCACCAGAAGTTTTTGCGGAGGTCCTTGTACATCTTCGCGCTACCGGGATGCAAGGTGTATTTCGTATAGTGCGCCTCCGACAGGATCTCCTTTCTAAGTTCTGAATTGTCCGGAACGTATAGCCTACCCTTCAATCGAAGCACGCCGGTTTCGTCTTCCGCAAAGTCGGTCGTCCTGCCCGTCGAGATTAGCTCTCGCACTTTCTTCAGGTATGGATCGTCCGTCTGAGCGATCTTGATCTTATCAAGCAAGCTCGGCTCTAACTGCAACTTTGCCAACTGCACATTCCGAAATCTAACTCGGAGCTCGATGCCCATCTCTTCTAGGCCACGTAGCAGTCTGGGGTCGATGGATAACGAGGCAATGTACTTTCGACTCAAGGCGTCCGCCATAACATTTCCCTTTTTCGGCGTATAGTCGATAGTCAAGTCGTAATCTTTGATTAGTTCAAGCCAGCGCCTCTGTCGCAAGTTTAGTTCCCTCTGCGTAAATAGATACTTGAGGCTCTTGTGATCGGTGTAGATCATGCATGCCACGCCATAAAGGTAGTGATGCCACAATTTCAATGCAAACACAATTGCCGCTAACTCCAGGTTGTGCGTAGGATAATTTTTCTCGTGCGGCTTTAGCTGTCGGGAAGCAAAAGATATCACCTTGTTCCGCTGCGTCAGTACACACCCCAAGCCCTGACCGAACGCGTCTCTGAATATCTGGAAACCCTCAGTCCCTTCTGGAAGTACGAGTATCGGGGCCGAGACGAGCCGTTGCTTTAATTCTTGGAATGAAGCTTCGCAGTCGTCTGACCAGTCAAATACGACTCCTTTCTGGGTGAGGCGAGTCAGAGGCGATGTGATCTTCGCGAAGTCTTTCACGAAGCGTCGGTAGTATCCCGCTAGGCCAAGGAAACTTCGAATCTCGCCGACGGACGTTGGCCATTTCCAATCGACAACGGCTTCAACTTTCTTTGGGTCGATCGTAATGACTTCAGCAGAAATAATGTGTCCGAGGAATATGACGCTGCTAAGCTAGAATTCACATTTGCTTCGCTTCGCATATAGTTGATTTTCTCGAAAGGTCTGAAGCACGGTCCGCAGATGCTCAGTGTGTTGCTGCCTATTCTTTAAGTAGACGAGTATATCGTCGATAAAGACTACTACGAACTTGTCGAAGAATGGTCGAAACACCCGATTCACTAAATCCATGAAAGCGACAGGGGCATTCATTAGGCCGAACGGTATTACCAGGAACTCATAATGGCCGTATCGAGGGCGGAAGGCAGACTTCGGCACATCATCCGGCTTGATCTTGAGTTGATGGTAACCCGAACGCAGATCAATTTTAGAGAACACCCGGGCTCCTTGAAGCTGATCAAACAGATCGTCTATACGGGACAGGGGGTATTTGTTCCGGACGGTGGCTTTATTCAACTTGCGGTAGTCGATACAAAGACGCATAGAGCCATCCTTCTTCTTGACAAACAGCACGGTCGCTCCCCAGGGCGAGACGCTGGGTCGAATGAATCCCTTGTCGATCAATTCTTGTAATTGCACCTTGAGTTCTTTAAGCTCTGCAGGGGCCATTATGTACGGGGTATTCGAGAGCGGTCGAGTGTCGGGGAAGGTATCGATAGTGAACTCAATCTCTCGATCGGGCGGCATGCCCGGCAGCTCGTCCGGGAACACATCGGAGAATTTTGCCATAACGTCGGTCTGACCCGCGTTTGCACCATCCTGTCGCATGTCTCGAACGGAAGCTAGATAGACTTCGCACCCGGAATACAGCATCCGCCGAGCAGATATTGCGGAGATCACCATGCAGGTCGGCGACGCCTCACCATACGAGTAGCAGAATTCAGGCACTCCAGGTATGCGGAATATGACATTCTTTTCAGCGCAGTCTATGGTTGCGTTGCACGGACCGAGCCAATCCATCCCCAGAATGATATCGTAGACCTTAATATTTAGAACTATCGCATCGAGACTGACCTTTTGACCACCTATACAGATGATTCCGTCTCCGCAGACTAAATTTGCAAGTAGTGGCATACCCGACGGTACATTGACAGTAAGGTCAAGGCCCAGTGGTGTCAAGGAGAATTTGTGCTCGGTGACAAAGTTCGCCGATTTGAAACTATACGTGGCACCTGAATCAAATAATACACGAGCAGGTTTATTATTGAATTGCAGTATACCTGTCACGACTGTATCAGATACGAACGCCTCGTCGTGAGTCATGGCGTAGACGCGGCCCTGAGCATTAGGGCGACGGTCTTGGCCATTCTGTTGTACGGTCGATGGAGCCCGAGGTGCTTGGCCTCGGTTCTGATGGTGTTGTTGGGGGCGTTGGTTCGGCCTAGCTTCCGGGCAGTTCTTCACGACGTGATTTTTGTTGCCGCAAACGAAACATGCTCCGCTCTTCAATCGGCACTCGACGGCCAAGTGCCCCTCCTTATGGCAGAACTTGCAGACTACTCGATCCTTCGTTTGGTTGTCGCCTCCGTTGCCGCGATTTTGACGCTTATGTGCGTTGTTGCCTCCCGCATTACTATGGCGTTTGTTATTAAAGTTAACAGCGCCGGGTAGTAGTAGAAGGATACTCGGACTCCAGACGGATGGCGTGGTTGAGTGCCTCGCCCACAGTTTTGTATTCCGGTACCGAGACATGAGCACAGATAGTGGAACGCAGGCCCACTACAAATCGTTTAGCTCGACTCGCAGTGGTAGGTAGATAATCTCCAGCGAACTTGGCTAGTTTGTTGAATTCGGTCGCATATTGTCGTACAATCATATTCCCTTGCGTCAACTGCATGAACTCATTTTCCTTTTTCTGTCGCACTGCTGCAGAAAGATATTCGTTCTCGAATGCCTTTCTGAATGTCGCCCATGAGATCGCCGCCGTCTCGTCTTCACTTCGAATAGCCCGCTTCTGCACAGCCCACCAATCGTGCGCGTTCATTCGAAGTAAAAGTTGAGCACACGCGGCTTTCTTCGAGTCCTCGACACCCAGCAGCTCGAACTTGTCTTCCAGCTCCTCCAACCAGTCGATCGCCACGGAGGGATCTTCTGTGCCGTTGAAGGAAGTGCAGCAGCTTTTCGTAAATTTTGACACGTCGAAGTTAGAACTTCTCGGTGCTGCAGGTGAGAGCACGGGCGCCTCTGGTTCAGCTTCATTGGATCGAACCGCAGGCTGGGTCACGGCAGGTGTCATCGTTGAATTGTTGTTGTTGCCCACGACCGACTGTACAATTTGCTGAAGGGTATTCAGCTGCTGCTGCTGCAGCTGGAATTGAGCCTCGAACCGATTCTCAAATTGAGTCTGACGAGCCTCCGCTTGCTGACGATGGAGCTCGTTTTGACGTTGCTGCATTTCAAACATCTGCAGCATACGTTGCATCGGGTCGTCGGAAGGTCCGACTACAGTAGGCGTCTTTTCCGTTGGGTTGACGGAACGCACGGGTCTAGAAGTACTCGAGCCGCTGGAAGCGCTCGTCTCGTCTTCCGCCTGAGCTCCCGTAACTGGATGGGAAAAAGGAAAGGCAACTCTCGTTAGTTTCAAAAAATGTCCTGGGCTCAGCGTATGGAACAACTCTTCTCATCGACACGAGGTCAACGGTTGGAGACTAGAACTCGACACTGAAGGCCAAAGACGTAAAGCCGTGCTCTGATACCATTATGTCACGCCCCGATTCCGTCGAATCGATAGTCGTCCTCCGGGCGTGATGCCGTACGAACCTAATTTACGATCGCACCAGGCATAGTCATAAGGCAATCCGAGACACGAGATCTAAGAGAGTACGCAAACAAATTGAATCACACAGTAATTAAAGGAACTTGATTCTTTAGTGATAATAAACATCATTTACAGACTCCGGTATAAGACTCATTGCCGCACGGGCTACAACATGACTCGATTACAAAAGAGTGCCGATGAGATAGTCGTTCCATACATTGCACACATCCCTCAATATACACAAGTACTCCAGTGACCTGGATGGGAGGGACGCTGAGTCATCTTTTTTGGACTGTGAGAGCCTTCAAAAGGGGAGTCGCAGAGAAAGTCTTCGACGCACGGCCGAAGCTTCAAAAGTCACGAACGCCGCCGAGCTAGTTGGCGCGTCCTTCCTGGTTCACGGGACCTGCAAAGAGCGAGGATCAGCACAAAACACATGTATTGGCGAATGACTAATTAAATACAAGCTCTGCATTTGATTCAAGAAGTTTCATAAACATGTTAGCTAGCTATTTCAATGATCTTTCTAACCATCCTGCTCGATTTGCATGTTAACATGTTTTGAGGCATGCATATGAAATTGTGTAACATTAAGCAACTATCACATTTTATCCCGTGTCCCGTGCACTTGTTAAGCAGAGAAGAAAGGGTGTGAAGACCACTGGCAATGTCAAGCCATCTCGGACTATAGCATTGGTTAGACGACGCCCTTTAGCGTCGGGTAGCGAGCCATGTGCGAAAGTGCCCGCATAACTCACGCCGATGAAGGGTTGGCGCTTGCTATTCTCGTTCCTCCCGGGCCGAATCGGTCCCTTGGCCTAGGCAACCGTTCGAAGAAACTACACCTTGTCGACAAGTTGTCCAATGACCGTTTTGCTTACTTAGCCGTATCGTTGCGATAAACGTTAATCGATTCATTCATTGCTTTACATAGGCTAAGTGGTTTTGCATAAAGAACATGTTTCTATTTCCAATACCGGCAGTTGATAACAAGTTTTTTTGTGAAGAATTGTGCTACGATTTCTTTGATTCTACACTATTATGACAAGCATTCATTTTACTTCACATGTTGAGTTTTGAAGTAGAGGGACGAGGCGAAGGAGGTCAGCCACTCGCCTTAAGCTTGCTTCAAGCGAGCGACCGGTTGGCTGCGCTGTCGTCGCCTACGCGATCACCTGCAATCGCATAAGCAACTGATTAGAACACTGTGTATTTCAAGGAATTTCGATATGAATGCGAGCTCGAAAACACGTCACGAAAACCCATCGAAAACATTCACGAAAAGCGCATTCACGAAAATGAAAGCCAAAGCCAAATCAAGTGCGACATGAAAACCAGAGCAACGGGAGGTCTCTTCCGAATCAGCCGCAGAGCCAATCCTCGAGGCGCAACCCGCTGAATATGAGACTTGGTTCCGAAGAAGCTATTCCATAACATGGAATGGATCTTAATTCAACCATTCCCGTTCGATCGACTCGGCCGATTCCGACCTATCGGTCCCGACCGAATCGATAGCGCATTGTTCCTTTCTCGAGCACCCCGTGGACGGAGACAGGGCACGATGTAGGGACGGGGCACTACAACTACACTGTTTTTCAACTTGATGTCCTCAACTTTTATAGGTACCAACTTGATACCCTGAATTTTTTGGGGACCAAATGTCCCTTCTTCTCCCCCCAACCCTTCCTCCTCTTTCTCTCCGGCTGCGGGTGGCAGCGGACGGACGCGCTTGAGCGAGCGGACGACGTGAGTGAGTAGGCGGCCGACACGGGGACGTTCGGGGGCGCGACGAGCTGGGCAGTGCACGAGCGGGCGCGGGCAGAGCGGGGGTGCACTGGGCAGCGTGCGGGAGTGCAAGCGAGCGGGAGCGCGGGCTCGGGGGCGAGTAGGGGTGGGGGGAGATGGCCGCCGGGATGGGTGGGGGAAAGTAGCAGTCGGAGGGAGGGTAGTTTAGAATAAAGAAAA